>VTPC01005650.1:0-11217 GCA_011009095.1 Ignelater luminosus | reverse complement strand
ACCACTAATGTAAATATCACTTTAAAGTAGCGGAGTTAAATATCATAGGTTCTAATGGTAGTAATTACTGCACCACTAAGGTCCTCCAAAGGGCAAAATTGAATCAACTCGGGTGAAGTTTCAGACAAAATGAGCAGAAATTTTGCTGAAGTTTGTATAATCTTAGACTAAATGTTTCTGCGGATGAGCCAAGAAGCTTGTTGAACTTTGAGGATGGTTTGTGTCCATTAAAACAATATGTTTCACACAAAGTGTAACGCATAATACACCGGGAACATGCACCGGAAGGATTTCGGAAGGCGAAATAGAAAGGGAAAAGTACTTAGAAGTTAATGTTTTCGTATAACGGAAGAGAGAATTACAACAATAATGGAATAAAATTTATTTTAGTTTTTTATCCGTTTTTTCTCATTCGCGTAAACTTTTAAACATACATTTTCCATTTATTTGTATTTGTGCAATTTTATAAAATAAATTTGTATTAGTTGCTTAAAAGTCATTCCAAATAATTTGCTTGTTTTTCGAATAGTATCATAAAAAGGGCCTTTATTTTGTTCTTAATGTAATGTCTTTGTTTTATATTTTTTTTTAGATTATATGTTTGCATTGTAACATTACATAATTAAGCCATGATACAGAATTTACCAGCTAAATTCTGATTTTAATACTTGGTATATTTGCACTAGTACTGAAAGCTCACATCCCATCTATTATTTATTATTTGTTTATGCAAACATACGAGCGCTCGTGTAACACTGTATAACTAACCGCTATTCGTATAGAAATGCAGCGAAATTACATGTTTCTGTAAAAATATAGTCATTGAATACAACTTTGAAAGATTTATTAGTACTCTAAGAGCAATCATTTTTAATATTATTTATTTCAGTTTTCATATTTTGATTTATTTAAATTAGCAATTTTCAAACTGATATAGCAGCATTTGAAACCTTCTTTGTTTTTGTTTTAGTCTCCTCCAAATACTGTAAGATTTAATTAATAAAAAAATTAAATTTACTTAATCAAATGATTTGGTTTAATTGTAAAACTTTCCGAATGATATCTTGTGGTTCGTCTTCACTTGTGAGAATAATTGACCTAACTATTTCTCATATTCTGGCTTCGGTCTTTTACTTACCCTAAAGATATTCTCTTGCAAGCAATCAAATGGGCAATAAAATAGGCCATCAAATACTACTACAAGTTTTTAAACTGAATTCCAAGATAACATATTACAGTCAAGGCAGAATATATTAAGTTCAAACAAAAGTGTAACCCGCTACCTAACTATCGCTGAAGATTAAAACGCAATACAACCAAATGAAGATTAGCTAATAGTGTCCAAATTGCTTAGATAGTAGATCAAATTCAATAGGCTCCAGTCGTTGATACCACGTCGCTACTCGCTACTCCTAACAGATCAAACAAAACTTAATCAAATACGCTAAAAGAACCAACAGTAAAACGTTTATTTTATACAGACTTACTTTGTGGAACTCCATGCTAATTGATCTAGGTGGTTAGGACGCCCAACGCAAGATAGGGTAGCGTAGTCTTAACTTCTACCCGCAGTAAAGATAAAAATTGTTAAAATTATGAAAATTAGCTCTATACACTAAACATACTTAATTATTCCTAGCTCCCTGTACCGCTAGGTACATGTTTTCCCTTTAGAGTGTTGTTCCTCGACTTCAGGCCATCACCCACATCCTCCATTCACTTCCTTCTGGGCCTACCTTTTTTTGTTACCTTCCATTTTGGCCAGATACACCAGCTTAGCATCCCTGTTTCCACCATCCGCTCAACACGACCAAACCATCTGAGCTGGCCTCGCTCTATTTTATTCCTGGCTGGCTCTACTTTTATGGAATTGCGGATTTTCTGGTTTCTAATGCGATCCATCTTAGTTTTCTCTTCGAGTTTCATGGCCATAGAGTAGTGTTGGGAGGCATATAGAATTGTACACCGATAGCTTGACCTTCTTTGATATGGTACGACTATTCAAAAAGCCAAACTTGATAGCCTTAAATAAACAACCAGCTACCATGATTCTACTCTTTAGCTCAACGTAAATTTTGTCATCTTGGTTTATAAAGCTTTCAAGGTACTTAAAGGCATCTACTTGTTTGAATTTTTAACCCCCGAGAAGAATGTTGTGTCTTTCCATTGACCGTCCAGAGATCATCATTGTCTTCGTCTTTGTTATACTATTTTTTATGTTGACTCTATCCAGCTCATCTTTCCACACATTTAAATTGAACTGTAAGTTCTTAGCAGATGATGCAAGTACCATCGGTAAAGGTTAGCTTTGTTACGAATACTGGTTGCAATCTGTAGTGCCCCAGTTGAAACTTGCTAACCTAAATTGATTCAGAGAAACCAAGCACAAGAAAGAACCGGACTGTCTTTTAGATTATTGAGACGGCGTGGAAAATGGATTATGAGTATTGCTACATGGAACACCAGAGGAATAATAGGGAAGGAGACTGAAATTGTGAAGAATATGAAGAGACAGTGACAGAAACAAAATGAAAAGGTAAAGGTTGGAAGGCTCTGCATGAAGACTACTTTTTGCTGTATTCTGGAGCAGACAAGCAAGAGTTTGCTAGAGGAGGTGTAGAGTTAATAGTGCATCCAGACCTCAGAAACAATATTAAGAACTGGAAATTTATCAATTAAAGAATATACTACATAAGCATACTTCCGATTAAGTGGTTTTCTTGTAGAAAGTAGATTGCAGTATGCCTTTTTGACGTAAGCTGAATACGATGACGCCCTTGCAGGAGTCACCTGTAATGAAATCTGGTCGGGCTTCACCTTCCATTACTTTTCTTAACAAAGCTAAATACAGTACACCAAGGGTGGCCGAATTTGGTCTTTGACTTTCGTTCCCCCGGTACATTGTTTAGAAATCGCTATTAAAAGCGTAGAGACTCGTCTTCTAATAACCCTCTTAAAAGACATACTTTACCTCCATTAACTTCTTTTAGAGAGCTACAGGTCACTACCGCTCAGGCTACGCCTTCGCATAGCCCACCGTTGGAAGTCCCTGTTGCGCTTTCCTTTCCATTACCCTTGTTAACAGAGCTGAATGTCACTATGGCTTGAGCTATATTCTTGCACAAGCCACTCTTCCTGGCCCCTGGTCGTGCTTCGCCTTCCATTAACATTATTAACAAAACTAAATGTTACCACGGCTGTATAAAACGCGCGCCCTCGGGCCAGCGCAGATTTGACAAGAGAGGCAGACTTCTCAACTTCTAATAACAATGATGCTTCATACGGTTACAATCCTACTAGAGTGGTGGTTCAACCAACTGCTGTCGGACGGTCGTCAAATGCCAAATCTTTACAGAGTATTATACCAAGTTGACACATTCTACAGTTTGAAAGTACGTTTCTGCTGATAAATTTGCCTTTCTACGAGTCAAGTAAATCCTCTGCTAGTGCCAGCAGTCTTCTGCCCAAAAATGCGAAGTTCAAGTAGCTGCAACAAAGAAGAAGTATTCTAGAGGTCTTTCAAAGACCATAAAACTCTTGCCGTTCAGCCTAAGGTTGCAGGAGTAAAGGTCTAATCGTGATGAAACTTAATTGTTAATTTATAAGCAAGTAAAGTACTTCTACGATAAAGCAAATATTAATACTAGCACCAAGCTAGCAATTTTCAAAAACATGCGGAATGATGCTAACGGTTTGGTATCGGTAAGGATTGGTCTGAGTGTTTGTGTAAAAGTATTGACTGGTTGTATCGGTTTTGTCCGTGTCGGTGAACTGTGAACTACCAACTGTGTCCATCAGAACGAACAAACAAAATCCAAGTTATTTTCTTCCACCGATGGACTGTTTTAGGAGAAGCCTTCATGGAGTGTAAAAGAATGTACATGTTCGAACGATTCATCATAATAAAATAAAATGAATTGAATTGTAGGGCGCACGAACCAGACCGCTACCGCCGCCTGCAACCAACTATCTGCTAAATAGTATTTGATGTGAAAGTCTGCGACTTGAGCTGAAGGTAGAGTCGATGCAAGTTCATCCGTCGAACTCTGTGGTAGTACTTTTAGGCAGCCTTCGCCTTCGATCTAGACATCCAAGGCAATGAAGATATGTCAATATAGGAAATATAGTAAATTGGCGTTTAGTTGAAAATTAAATTAACTTTCTTCACACATATCTGGTTGTAAAAATCCATATTGCAATGACATATATCAGCTAATTTTTGACTGACCGTTAGAATGCCGTAATCGTATTGAAGACACCATTGAAGAACAATGAAAGACATCGGTTAAGAGGATTAATAACAGTAAAATAATGTCAAGGCTTTTCTCAGTTATTATTGGAGATGGGTTCTTCCATGATAGACCTGAAACAATAAAAACAGCAGCGACTGGTCTAAACGTGAGGAGTGTTGGGTTATTTGCAGAAAAAGGTTGTCATACGGTTGCAAGTGCTTATCAAAGGGTTAATCAAATATTTTAGTGATGAAGTGTGGGACATTGCCAAGGAAGATGGTTGATGAATATTTCACTTTTCGTCTAGGTATCCTGCATTGTATATCAGCAAAAATCTTGAAAATATTAGTAGACCTTCTCAGTTGAGTTGAATGGAAACAATTTAGGCAGAGCATCTCTCAATCAATCCGTCTGTTGTTTTTGGCAAAGTCGTTGTTTTTGATATAGAGTTTGAGATAGTAGAAATATAGGCATCGATAGATGATCATCAGGTAAATGAATTTTTTGTAAATGTGAATTTAAGCGTTCGTAAATGACAACCTGCAGTTCTTTCAGGGATCTTAGAGAGAATGGTGTCGAGTTATTTCCAAATACTTAGCCAATGAGAAAAAACCAAAACGAATGTCCTAAATCTGTAGTTTATGATTTTGTTGGGATGTTAAAATAAAATAACTTAAGTTCTGGTGGGGAAAAATTTGATCTGCCACAGCTAGAACCAATCCTCCAGTTGAGTTATTATCCGAGGCAGGTGACGGGAGCTGCCTGCGGCTATTAGTATTGATTAACATAACAAAAGTGTTTCGGAGTGCTCTGACTGTCTCACAAATGCACGTCTTAACCTTCTCTGAGAGACTACTCATGAACGCTTGCATGTCTCTTTAAGCATGTACTTCTAACAAATGTCTGTCTTGATGACAGCAATAAAAAATAAAAAGTAAGATTCCTAGTAATATTTTTCTTTTTGAAGGAACTGATCGTGTAGATCATGACTAGGGTTTTTAGTTCTCGCAACTCGAAACTAGTTTTTTTCGATGCCCAAGAATTCCCTAGACTTATGACAATTTTAAAAACTGATAGTTCCGTTCACTGCCACCACGTTTGCGTTTTGGTGACTAATCAAAGAGGTGGCATTTTGATTAAGAAATTAAGTTGATTTTTAAGGTGGGCGGATTCTTAAAGAAAAAGTTTTTCAAGTTAATAATTCAACTAATTGACTTCATAGTTTGACTAACGTCGGTCTATAGTATGAAAATGATTTTAGTTCATTTGAAACGGCAGTTCGAAAATATAATTGTTTACTTGTATGATTACTTCTATGAATCATATAAAGGTATCGCTGTTAAGTCCAAGTTCAACCTTCTGAGTCTTGAGCTGCTATTCCCGGACTTGAGAAAATATATTTGCAAAGATCTCCGGAGACGTTTGTCCTAGAAATTCCCGGGTCGTGACAGAACTTAATAGTTTATTGAGGCATGAACATAATCAAAAAATAAAGGTAGAGGAAAAGTTCTAAAATTGAAAAAAATGCTATACAAAAGTAAAATCGAGCGAGGTTTTAAAACTTATTCAGAGCTTGGTCGAAAACGCTGCAGTAACAACGAGATTTGGATTCAGAATAGCTACGTGTTTACATTTACCACATATAGCAAAAAAAATTACTGATAGTGTTAACTTAAGAAAGGGGGCGCTAGATGGAGCTATAAGAACACTTACAAATAGATAAAAAAATAAAAAAGAAAAATTTCCAATCTGAATAAATATTTATAAAACACAAATAATTTTAGAACCATAAAGAGTTTTTTAATGTGATAAGAAAGGGCATCAGAAATGCAAAATCTCGCATTTTCTTAAATATAGAAGTAAGTATCGACTACTAGCCCACCAACTATAACATAATGAGTTTAAAAAATAGTTTTTCTTTTGAAAAAAATTATTAATACGTAACAAAGTATTAGTTTTGGATGAGTGTACTGTAGACCAGTTTTCAGAAATTTTACAGCTAGGGTTCTAAATGATTTAAAAGTGAAGTACCTTAACCTATAATTTATCATCAATCTTAAAGTTTTGACAACTATCAGATTCTAACTCAATTTGTTTTGTATCTGGTTATACATAATTTATTTTTGAATTTAGTAGAAATTTCGACAAGATAATTTATGTAATAACTTCAATAAATGAAAACTTTTAAATAAAAAAAGCATTACTCATAAGTTATGTTACTTTGTTGTAAATCCTTTTTGTTTCATAATATTACGAACTAAATTTTCCCGAGATTGCCATATTAAACTAACATAAAGATTTCAAAAGTTCAAGTACATTCATAAACTTGTCTTGAAGGATTATAAAAATGCCGGAACAAAAGGTTAAAAAATTAAAATCACGATACTCCAAGTCAGATCCGGAAGGCAAACACTCATCTATACTTTGTAGGTTGTAAACTAAAAATTTAAAGAATTGTTATTATTATTGAAGTTAAATTTAATGAGATTTATTACCGAAGAAATACCCAAATTTGCATATAACAAAACAAGAAAAATGTGATTTATTGAATTAATTTCCACTGCTCTAAAAATAACCACTTCGTTTGGTGTTTCCTTAAATTACTATTACTTTCATAACGACATGGTTCCGTGCTCCTTGTATTTAATTATTATTACCATTATTTATTATTAAGTTAATTTTTATTACAACTGCTACTTTGTTCGAGTATAGAAAGGTATACAAAACTGCAAATCTTGTTTTAGATTTAAAAACAGATCGCTTGAATAGAAAAGCACACGGAAGTGAAAATGAACTTCCGTTCATATAAATAAAACTGCAAAGCCAAGTTCAACCGGTTCGAAACTGAAAATCTTATGCAATAACCTCAGGTGTGTTTCACGAACATAACTCTTTCTTTCTTATATTTTATTTTAATTCTAGTGTAGGTTATTGCGATTTTAACGATGATACTATTTTGAAATTTTACATAAACGTGAACTAAATGGTTCTTTTATGATTTTCGTTACAATCTGTTCATATGTAATAATCCCTTTCCATAAAGCACCTGCTCTACGATGTATAAATGTTCCACAGAATAATTGTATCGTATATTGTATGTATATATGAGGTAGAGATGTGTAACTTCTAAACTTTCTATTAGCTTTTACTTGATTTATTAATATCATCGAAAGGAATTGTTGTTATTATTTGTTTGTTTATACATTTTTAATTAGCTGTTGAAAGGGAATGAAAGTATTTAATTCAAATTACATTTCCAAGGAATTACTAGCTAAAAGTGAATTTTTTAAAATTGTAATCTCATATGAAAAATCTAATAATATTAACTATAGGTCAATGTTATAAAATTAATTCTTTTGTGACACAAACCGATGTTAATTCTATTCAGCTGTCTTGATGATTTCTTAGGGAACTATCATATAACCCTCATATTATTAACCTTTTATTTTTAAAAGCTGTTTTAACCTTGGAAAATTGCAAGGCAATTTGTACACAAAATAATAAACTGAAAGAAGATTGATTGATTTTTGTGAAATACATAATAATAATAGCAAATCATACATAATCAACTAACATAAACAAATTTATTTTATGCTAATCTAGTACCAGTAAAATAATTTTTTTAAAACTTAAATAAAAGAGTAAACTAAAGTAAAAAAGAACATCACATGTTTGAAAATACAAAAATTAAAACAATGAAAAAATATCTAAAACACGCAACCTGCTGACACTCTTTTTGTCATTTTTGGCAAGCAGTGGCACTGACGGTAACATTTTGTGCAATAACTCAATTGAATATGCCTTATGTAAGTATCCTGTTAGTATGTCAAAGGCGAACTTGGTATTAACAACACAACAGGTGATGTTAGGGTTTACAAAACAAATCACTAAAGAACAGAAAAGATTAATTTAAGCAATTTAAAGTAAAAGGTAATGCGTTAGTTTGTATTTTGGCAGTTTCCATAAGGGCGAAAAGTGTTTGTTAACTCATTGATTAAATTGTGTACCATAGAGCGTCCTAATCGCGTAAGAAATTGTGTTGGCTGGAAAGCGTAGTATTAGAGTCAGCTGTAGTGGAGACGAAACAGAATGATACAATTGAAAACGCACTGCCTTGGAAATTTTCTATCCGCTTAGTACGCTTGGGCTTCATGTTATATAGTCTAACAACTGCAGCATTGATGAATTAAGATCTAAAGAGGGTACACAGTGGTAGATGCAAAAAATTAATAGTAAGGCAGCAAGAGGAAATACATCATTTGTGCTACTTTAAATGCCAAAGATCTGGACACACATCTACCAACTAGAAGGGATCCGGTATATTCATGTGTCAAACCAATTTAAGGAAGGAAGGCTTATAAAGATCTTAAAATGTGCCAACTGCAGAGGTAAACACTAAATTTGCTCTATGAATTTTCTAGTGTAAGGCAAAAATTTGCTACTCCAAAAACTATAATTTTGAAAAGACTTAAGTTTTCCGATACCAAGCAGGAATTTCTTAGAAGTTCTTCCATTATTCAGCAAAAACTTGGTAGTACTGGATTCTCCTGGCAGCATAATTAATGTATTTTTTGCACTGTTGCAGCAATTAAAGAAAATGCTCTAAATCTAGTTTAAAGTGTTCTATACAGTGCTCAAATTTTTGCTGACATGCCTAGATCAAGATCAGAACACAAATAACCACGTCTATCTGTTTGTCTACTGTTGCAAACCTTGTCGTTGTACCTACAGAGTAAACAACTGCGAAGGCTTTTCTATCTTACGTATTATATCTGCTGTCCCTGTTTTTACTAAATCTGACAAATCCCTATCTTGGAAAAAACTTACCTACTTAACTCAAAATTTTCAATTTCTAATCATGGCTCTGAGTAACTACTACATGGATGCAGTGCAAATTTTAATAATTCTTTCATCATCCTAGAAAGCTAAGCTTTCTAATTAGAAATCTTAATTCATCTTGTCTTCAAGGCCTGCACTTAAATGCTAAACAGAATACATACAAAACAAGAGATTACAATATTAGTCTAACTGATTCTGAGATACATTGCGAGTAGGGACAAAAGTACAGTTATAGTGATTGTTCGTCAAAATGAACACATTACACGGTCTTGTATTCTTATCGGCTATTTTAAACCATATAAATCTTGAGAAGTTCATAAGAATTATGTAGAGCGCGGAAGAGTGAAGGCACTGGCTGAAATATCTCTCTGTGTTTCTGCTTTTTGTTCCTCTTGTGATCTTGTCGCCCTATCCGCATTTCGGAAGTATCTAATTAGAAGCGCCCCTTTCTCTTTTGCAGCGGTGGTTCCTTCTCTTTCAACGCTGCCAGTCGGTCATCCACGTCTCAGGGAAAAAGCTGGATTATTTCAATGAGTGCATGCTTCATGATCACAAGGCCAACATTTGATTCATGAACTCATCGTTCGTCGTTCATTCCTGCGTTCCTGCTCCTGCAGCCAAATCCCCACAATGTTAGTAACCAACGACTATCTTCACTAGGACTTGCACCATCAAAGCACAATCCCACTATCCTAAGCACTGCCACCTTACAAAAACTTGTCGCTGCACGATAACGATAACTACTACTAAGTCGCATCGTTCTATAATGGCATCCGACTCTAGGAGCAGAAAAGCAGCAATAAATAAAAAACGATGAGGAGTTCATGGATTAGATGAACTTGTTGGACCTGTAAGTGAATGTCTTTGAATTCAAGATGTAACTGGCTCTGGGACATAGATTTAAGTTTCTTTTTGCCAAATCTGTAATATCTTTCCAGTGAAACACGATGAATAATTGGTTTTTTTCTGACCATGTCTCCATAATTGTAAATTCTGGTCGACTTTTGAGTATGTTTGGTATTCTGTATACGTTTCCGAATATCATATCGGAATAGTTTTATAGAAAATCTAACAGCCGTTAAATTAATTAATGAAGTTAGTATTCCCAGTAGTGGTGGAAAGATTTCTAAAAATGAACGAGCAATTCTATGTTAATCTGAGTACGAAAAACATGATTTCTTCTAGACGTTTAAAGGCTAAAACGACGAAAGAATGATAAATAGTAAAAGAAAGTCTTAATAGCGTGTCTCTTCTGGCAGAGTAGACGTGTATACCTGTGGCTTCTTATCTTGTTCTTCAAACTCAGAACAGACTCGTGCTCAATTCACAACGAATGATGAGAATTTCTGCAAGTGTGCAGTCTTCTATTTCGGGAAATATGCACTGATACTGTTCTATTTGTAGCTGAACCAAGTACGCTGATTGTGTAGAAAAATCGACATCCGCCAACGATATATCATATTTATAAACAAATTTGAGTAACACACGTATTCCTTTGCTTGCTCGATATTCAAAATGCATACAGCATGCGGACGTTCATGGAACGAATATCTGTTACGACTTTGGACATTTAACAAACGTTCGTTACTGGATGTAATTTGGATATAACCTGTACATAGTCATCCGATGGACGTCCAATAGATGTATCTCTCTCTCTCTTTCTCTCGGGTTTTTTCCCTTAGAGTTTGCCGTTCTCAGATTCCAATATGTTTGCCTTCTTTTAACACTTTTCCTTCCATGGTTTTTGTTATATATGTTTTCCATTTTACGGCTGGTCGTTCTCTTCTTCTTCTTCCTCTTGGTGACCATTCTAAAATCCTTTTCGGCCACCTTTCTTCTCCCATCCGACTAACGTGTCCGTACCATCTTAGAGCTCTGTTCTCTAGTCTAACATACTAGCAATCGACGATTTTACTTCTATTTCTCTTCATATATTTTCCGTCCGAATTTTATTCCTACGGGTGTATTGTAGGCACCGTCTCATATAGTCGATGTATAACTTACGTACAAAAATTTTCCGACTGGGCACGAATCAAAATAGGATGAACGTCCAATGGTTGTCCAGTTTACGTCCATGGACGTCCGGATTAATTTTGATCGGATATAAACCGAAAGTCGCCTGTCTGGTTAGGTATTCTTCATTTAA
>VTPC01005647.1:77184-98765 GCA_011009095.1 Ignelater luminosus | reverse complement strand
TATTTGTTTTGAGAAAATTTAATTTTTTGAATAAAAAAATATGAATGTGTCTGAATTAAAACAGTCACTGCAACAACTGAGGGTAAAAACAACAGGCTCAAAAGCTGTATTACAGAAACGGTAATATCACAGAACATCCAGGTTAGGTTAGGTTATAATGACTAGTGTGCCTTGATATTGTTTTATTAAATGTCATTTTTTTAATGGGTAGAGTGTGGACACACTTGTCAAAGAAGAGAGACAAAAATATACGTTAGCTCTCTACTCCCACGGCGAGTGTAAAGGACAGAATAAGAATTTACTGTTAAAATTTTTCTTCTTTTCTTTACACCCGCAGTGCGAGCAGAGAGTTAACGTATATTTTTGTCTCTCTTGTTTGACACGTATGGCCACACTCTACCAATAGAAAAATGACATTTTTTCACGTTCGTGAAAAAAAGTGCAACATTTTTCATTAATTTTCGTTTATAAAGGATGCGTTTGTTTCATCGCGATAGAAGCGTGAAAAAAAGTGCCATAACGGTTCATTTTTTCACGCATTTGAGTGAAAAAAAGTATCATAACGTGTCATTTTTTAACGCAAAATATTTAAACACATAGGAGGCTGCCACTGGCATTTGTCAGAAATTAGAACGCATTGATGTGACGCATCGAGAAAGCCGTTATTGAAGTAGGTAGTTCTTGATTTTTATTACGAACGTGAAAAAAGTTTTGTATGCAATTCGTGAGTAAAATTACTTTTTTTCACTCGGCGGATTTGCGCACTCGCCTACGGCTCGTGCGGCAAACTTTCCTTCTCGTGAAAAAAAGATACACTTTACTCACTTGTTGCATAAATAACTATTAATAAAACAATATCAAGGCACACTAATAATGACTAGCTTTAATAATATACACTCAGATGCAAAATAAATGGGTCACCAATTTTCTTTAAAATTTTTTGATGTTTTCATCATTGCTGTTGTAATTTGAATCAAATTTTTGATATTTCACGACAAAAAACACTATCAGGATATTAAAAAAATAAGTATTGGGGTTCTTAATAATATGAGAGAGTTTCTCTGCGATTCGTGCACCGCTGGGTTAATTACGAGGGGTTAAAGGTCACGAAAACACGTTTTCGTGAATAACTTTAATTCATAGGTAACAAAATTTGTACCTGAGACAATTTGTTACAAATAAGTCTAATAACTTTTTTCTGTATGAATAGAATCGCGAGTGTCATACTAGTGACTATATGTACTCTCTTCCACACCACCATAGAGGTCGAATACCAGGTGCGTTTTCTTTTATCACGTGGTATCCCCAGTAGGCCTAATCCACGGTTTCTGAGCTTAGCAACAACAAGTAATTATATCGTGAAATAAATAATTAATTATTATTCAATTAACAAAAGTTAGCGGTACCCTGCTGGCTGTATAGGCCAGTCTTACCGAAATACCAAAGAGCGAGATATTCATAAGCCACAGAGCCATACATCAAAATGACCCTACAGTATCGAAGCCTCGAGCTGTGAAAAACTGTCCACTATCTACGAAGGTAGCCTAAAGAATCCCTAGCTAGATCAATTGAAAAAGAAGCAGAATCTCCCACGGCTAACGACTTAGCTGAGTCTGCTAAAATTAAAGCTTTCGGTTTTAGCTTGTTATCCTCTTAGTAGCTCGATGGCACCCAGCAAACAACAAGACCGCTCCCAGCAGTTGCTCTTACTTTTTAAACTCCTGCCCGATATACAGATGAGAATCTGCGACGCCTATCAGGTTTCTAGCTAACTCAGCTAAAGTTAAATCTGGCAGGTTTAGCTAATGGGATCGTTTTTGGTTCATTGCACTTTGTGTTTATTATAAATATCATTTCAGGTCAGCTCCTAGCCTACCATCTCAACATTTCCTGGCATTTTCAGATATTGTTTTGACTTAAATATCTTCAGGGACATTATGGGACAGAACGGGCTCACTACCACCTCAGCCTTTAACGGTACTCTGCTAGTTGTGTAGGCCAGTCTTACCGAAATACCAAAAAGCGAGATATTCATAAGTCACAGAACCGTACACCAAAATGATCCTAAAGTATTTAAGCCTACAGCTGTAAAAGGGTGTTCATTATCTACCACAAAAAAGTAAAAAATCCCTAGCTAGATCAAGTGGGAATAAAGCAGAATCTGCCACGGCTAACGATTCCCTAGCCAAATCTGCTAAAATTGACATTTCCAGGTTTAGGCTCTTAGCTCGATGGCACTCTGTGCTTATTATAAATGTCACTTTAGACCAAATATACACAGCAAAAAACAAGGCCGCCATCAGATTTACGCTACCAGCAGTTGCTCTCACTATTTAAGCTTCTGTCCGATATACAGATGAGAATCTGCGACGCCTAACCAACCCCTACCTAAATCTACTAAAACTAAATCTCTCTACTTTAAGTCATTAAATTGTTTTCTATCTACACTACTCTGAGTTTATTAATAAATAACATTAACGAACAAAAATTCACAAACAAAAACAAAAGGACGGCCTTGAGATGTGCTCTCTCACTCGAACCTCTCAGTGCTCAACTCTTGCTTGATATACAGATGAGAATCCGAGACGCCTAACGAATTCCTAGCTAAGTCTGCTAACTTAAATCTGGCACCTTTAAATAATTAAATTGGTTTCTCTCCATGGCACTCTGCGTTTATTATAAATATCATTTATGGCCAAATTCTCACAAAAAACAAAAAGAAAGAAAAAGACGGCTTGAGATGTAATCTCCCAGCTGATGCTCACACACTTTAAACTCCAGCTTTATATATAAATGAGAATCCGAGATGCCTAACGAATTCCTAGCCAAGTCTACTAAACTTAAATCTGACAGCTTTAAATAACTAAATTGGTTTCCCACCATGGCACTCTGCGTTTATTATAAATATCGGTTCAGATCAAACGCTCAAGACAAACAAAAAAAAAACAAAAAGACGGCCTTGAGATGTGATCATCTCCCAGCTGAAGCTCTCAAATTTTAAACTCCTGCTTGATATACAGATGAGAATGCGAGACGCCTAACGAATTCCTAGCTAAGTCTACTAAACTTAAATCTGACAGCTTGAAATAATTCAATTGGTTTCCCTCCACGGCACTCTCCGTGTATTATAAATATCATTTCAGACCAAACGCTTACGATAAACAAAAAAGAAACAAAAAGACGGTCTTGAGACGTGATCTCCCAACTAATGCTCTCACATTTTAAACTCCTGCTTGATATACAGATGAGAATTCGAGACGCCTAGCGAATTCTTAGCTAAGTCTGCTAAACTTAAATCTGACAGCTTTAAATAATTCAATTGGTTTTCCTCTACGGCACTCTCCGTGTGTTATAAATATCATTTCAGACCAAACGCTTACGATAAACAAAAATAAACAAAAAGACGGCCTTGAGACGTGATCTCCCAGCTGATGCTCACATACTTGAAACTCCTGCTTGATATATAGGTGAGAATCCGAGATGCCTAACGAATTCCTAGCTAAGTCTGCTAACTTAAATCTGACAGCTTTAAATAATTAAACTGATTTCCCACCATGGCACTCTGCGTTTATTATAATTATCATTTATGGCCAAATTCTCACAAGAAACAAAAAGAAAGAAACAGACGGCCTTGAGATGTGATCTCCCTGCTGATGCTCACATATTTTAAACTCTTGCTTGATATACAGATGAGGATCCGAGATGCCTAACAAATTCCTAGCTAAGTTAACTTAACCTAACTTAAATCTGAGAGCTTTAAATAATTCAATTGGTTTCCCTCCATGGTACTCTGCGTTTATTATAAATATCATTTATGGCCAAATTCTCACAAGAAACAAAAGAAAGAATACGCGGCCTTGAGATGTGATCTCCCAGCTGATGCTCACATTTTTTAAACTCTTGCTTGATATACAGATGAGAATCCGAGATGCCTAACAAATTCCTAGCTAAGTCTGGTAACTTAAGTCTGGCAGCTTTAAATAATTAAATTGAGTTCCCTCCATAGCACTCTGCGTTTATTATAAATATCATTTATGGACAAATTCTCACGACAAAAAAAAAACAAAAAGACGACCTTGAGACGTGATCTTTCAGCTGATGCTCACATACTTTAAACTCCTGCTTGATATACAGATGAGAATCTGAGACGCATAACGAATTCCTAGCTAAGTCTGGTAACTTAAATCTGGCAGCTTTAAATAATTAAATTGGTTTGTCTCCATGGCACTCTCCGTGTATTATAAATATCATTTGAGGCTAAACGCATACGACAAACAAAAAAGAAACACAAAAATTGGTCTTGATACATATCAAGGTTCCAGGTGGAGGGGTCAGTTTGGTATAGTTAGAGATTAGAAAATGCCGTGGCTTGAGAACTATCCAACTCTGCTACAACTAACTTCGGTTGCTGTACTGCATTATGCTAATATAAAGAAGAAAGTATCAGGTGTGATATGATATTTTTGAATTGGTCATGTTGGAGAAATAGTTTTAGCCATGAATACAAAACTTTACTCCCTAATTAACAAAGATTGCTTAATGTTAAGTGCCTACTTCGATTCATTAATTCATAGTAATCCAAGCAAATAAAACATTACTGACTTTACCATTGCTAACTTTGGTGCAGTTTGTAGCGTATTCCATGAAATTTCACAAATGCCTTTGTACAGTCTTGTTTATACAGAATTCAAATAAAAACCAAGGTTTTCGTTTGCAGATTAATCTTGATTACTACTTTATTTTCACATTGAAGTTTTATGATACAAACATTTTAACGACTTACGTTAATAGCAGAAGACGTGTAGCACAGAAATGGTACCGCGTGTTGTAATCGTCTAATACCAATTAGAACACAAAATTCTGTAAATCCAGTTTTATCAACTTTAATAACAAAGAAACCATTACATAAACATGCAAGTGTACAATCATGCAAATAAATTTTTCCATAATACCTAAATTACTTATACTTATTTTACGTATGTAGAATAGTGTGTTTTTGTTATACAAACCTTTCTATGCACCTAATCTAATTTTTTATTTGCAAATAAATATTATCTGCCTTCATTTCAATTTTTATTAAGGTTCATAAACATTTATTTTCAAAAGAGAGTTCGCAATTGTGTAACAAATTTCTTTGTAACTTATAATAAACTAAAACGTAATTAAACTTGCCAAGGGACATTTTTTGTTACCTACTATAAGATGCAACTGTAGTTTCACCTTGAAAACTAAGCTTTTTATCATTTAAGCGTTACATTCTAATTAAATAAGCCTTGTACAGGGTGCCCCGAAGTTCATGCGGTCATGAGCCGGCCACCAGGAATAGCTTCCTTATAAAAAAGTATGTAGAAAGTACAGAGTTGAAAAATGTCGAAATCTCCATCTCTGCTAGGTATTAACAAAACTATACCAAGCTACATACAGGGTGTTAGGAAATGCTACCCAACAAATGATAGAGTAAATTTCTGGTGACTAGCAAGTATTTTCTCAAAAGAAGGCCAGAGCCGGTATGTTTTAGTTACGGAGTTACCTTCTCGTAATAATTCCTGCCCAAACATTTAAACTAAAACGTTGTTGATGTAAGTGCTTCTTAATGAGCGAGGGTTTTCTTTAGCCCATTGATGAACATTCAATTGTTCAATTGTTTTTATCAAAAATGATTTTATTTTAAAAACTTGTTTTCGATTACTAAGTGGCTAAAATCTGTTGCCTATTATTATTTTTTCTTATAGCCAACCACTATAAAAAATGAAATGTGTGACCTTTTAAGAAAAAATGTGCACTCTTAAGTAAGTACCACGATGAAAAGTCACAGTACACAGTTCACAGATCCTCGAAAAAACGGTACTTGTATAAATGATTTTCTTTGCAAAATACTCTCAAATGCATAGATAGTAGCGACGTGTAATGTATGTTACCTAATTAATGTTAGCATAAATACTTGAGTTTGATTTTGCTTCTTTCCAAATACGCAGTAGACTGTGAAGTGCAATGTGAGTTGCCTAACAAAGACGCTTGCTAATGCTTGATTTGGGTTTTTTTCTAAAAACACAGGTGCCATGGTGTGTTATGTGTGTTGCCTAGTTTCGTGACCCATAAAACGCACTTGGTACATAAAACTTTATTCTGACACAAATCTTTCATGAAATTATGTTTGATTTCAATGTTTACTGCGCTTGCTATTTGAAAATGTATGCATTAGCGAAATTGCACTAACATTATCTATTTTGAGCACTACACTGTCACTTGTTTCATTATTTAATTCTGAGAACACTTCACGTAAATTAACCAATTCTTGAATCGCTAAAACTGCCCCAATACATTCCGCCTCCATGGATGGCAATGCGACACAGATTTGCTTTTCTGAATGCCAGGCGATTGGGTTTCCAGCATGAAAGCAGACAAAACCACTAACACTTTTCCTTGTAACTCTGTCTCCGGCCCAATCTGCACCACACATGCTTTCTAGAATGGGACTGCCCTTGGTAAACCTAAGCCCAAAATTTTTGGTTGTATTTAAATAGGGAAGAATACGTTTACCAGCATGTCTCTTCAGTAAGGGTATCTAAGTAGCGACATAGCAGTAATGTAACGAATGCTATGTCCGGTCTTGTTGTCACAAATAAGTACATCAGACTGCATATTAGCTTTCTAGAAGAAATTTCTGGCTTTATCGGAGCATCTTCTCTACTAAAATTTGCTTCCATTGGAGTTAAAACAGCTTTGTAAATTTCCATTCTAAATTTCTTAAGCAGTCGATTTATTATGTTAAACTGAGACAAAAATATTCCATCTGAGCAGTTCAATAACTTCGTAATCATACTCTATTATCGTAGCGTCATCCACAACCAAAACTAAATAAACATTCCCTTTGAAACAGAGACAATAATCATACATTGAGCGTTTGAATCCAAGCTTATCCTATTCTTTTGAGAATTTTTCATTCCAGCACTCCGGAGAATTTAGGAGTCCGTACAATGAACGATCCAGTCTTAAAACTGTTGACTCACATACTAAACCGTTTGGTGCTTTTATGTATATTCCAGGGTCTAAATCGCCATTTAAAAACGCAGTTGGCACGTCTACGTATTTCAATTTCCAATCATGTTGGACTGCAGTTGAGATCAACAGTCTAACTGTAGGTATTCTGCATACAGGTGCATATAAAAAATCGTATGGTTCGTTTGGAACTTGAAATCCTCTTACCACTGATCTGGCTTTCTTTAAACCATCCTCTTTTATCTTAAATACGAATATCAATCGTGCAATGAACGTCCAAAGACGGAGATTCTATGGATGTCCGAATTAAGTCTATAGATGGCCGGATGACTTTTGGATGACAAATGGATGTCCAGTGGACGTCCACTAACACGGACGTCTTCTAGATGAAATTTGGATGACAAATGGATGTTCACTGGACGTCCGGTGCTATATGGGTCTACGAGAACCAAATGTTATTTATGAGCATAAAATAAAACTGTGTATATCATTACCGTCTGTTGCACAAGGGTTTTGCTCTTTGATAAAAATTACGTATGTGGTTTAATACCGATCACTAGCCTCGACTTTTAGTATCGATTCCATTGCTAATTTTATTTTTTAGGCAAAGGTGTACAAAATACAATCGAAAAGTAAGAGTCGAGTCGGAATCTCGGAACCATAAACGAAGACAGAAAATAGATCGTGGATAGGCGACTACTATCCTATTTTTGTGCGTTTAGGCTGATTAACATTATCCTAGTTTCAACCTTTTTCTCGCTATGAATTAAAACCTAGACGTCTAGTACAGTTCCTTATAATGTGAAATGCCATCCTTTTTTCATCCTAGAAGCTGCTAAAAAGTAGATTGACAAACTAGATCCGGGCCTATTTTGATGCTAGATCCTAGACTTCCACACTAAACGGCGTTTCCACATTACCAACTGTTGACGATAATGAAATAATTTTTATCTTTTTTATTCAACAGTGTAACAGATAAACAAATGCATAGCAGTTGCCAGTTGGTTGTAAACACAAACTTTTTATAAAGACTGAGATACAAATTGAGGTTAAGGCATAGTATATTAGATGGGTAAGTAGGACGACTCTTCAAAAATCTTTTGTTCTTTTCAAACGCCGGCCGATGACCTTGAAGTAATGCTTGGTGGCTAATACCGATATTTCAAACAGATATCGCTACGCTAGTGTCAGTGGCGTGTGTAGACTTATTTATGAATTACTAGAAAGGCTACCATTGCATCTTCTGTTATTAAATTTAATTTTACCAAATTTATAATGGCATTGTATTAAATTAAAGAAAATGATCATGCACAAATATCCAAAGAAATCAAATTTATCACAATACATTTTAGATACATGATTGTTCTTGTACTCAAAAATCTATCCTTCAATGGTTACATTTAAATAAATCAATAAATAAGCTCCTTTGCAGTTTGGCAAGTCCGAGATAGTGATGGAGACCTTCTAGAGACGACAGCAAAACCCAGAGGTTCTGCGGTAGGCGACAGTGGCAAATGGATGTCTCGATCTATTAAATAAACACGAAATTTGTAAGAAAACATTAACAGAGTCAATGCAAGCACAATTTTTTACTTTATGTAATTGCAACATAATTAGTTAATACTACTGTTATTAAAAGCTTATTAGATAATCATACCTAAAGGCAAATTACTTAATTCTTCTTCTGCAGCTTCTTGCTGCATTATAGTAGATGTGGCATTTGGAGAAAGAATTTTTTTATTTTTTCCTTTAATGCAATTCTTTTCAAAGTGTGCTGAACAGATCTTGTAATACGTATTTTGCATTAATATTTTCATATGATCTTTATATACATCATAGGGAAATTTAAAAAAATGCACGTTGAAAGTTTCATTATTGGCTTTACACCCCTTCACCACACAAATACTTTTACAACGCAAAATTATTAAAAATAAAGTAAAGGTAGTATAGTAGAAGTTCACTTCCACGTGTACGGCACTGATCTAACCTCTATCGGCCGCTGGCTCGGCGTTAGACCGTCGTGACATCTATTATAGAAACGCGAACTGCCCTCCAACTTTCACGAGCTAGTTCCTGCATTTTTAAGAGTTGTTCTACTTCCCCATCTATATACTATGAATTCACCCTCAGGCGTGCTTCTTTGTGCTCAGACGTTTTATTGGAGACTGATAGATTTATGACGCCCCTGTAGCCTGTACCGTTTTATTTTTCAAGAAAGCGACATCAGTCAAACCAACATTTGCCGACTATTATTGTATTTTTCTTTGCAGTTTTTTTAGATTATTCCATTATCCGATATATTTTTGTTAATTCTCATGCTGAAATTATTACATTATCCGATATTATTCTATTATGCGATATTCTTTTAAGCGATAAAGTTGGTTAAGGATTAAATGGCACCGATTTGGGACATTGAATTTTTATTTCTTAAAGCGAGATATTCTTATAACCGAGCTTCTATTAAGCGGGTTTTACTGTAACCATAACTGTCATTCATAAAACGTTTAGGAAGGGTTTTGCATTTCGTTTTCTTTAAATCAAATAGTCAAATAATCTTTTTTCATAAAAGAAATATCTACCTTATATTCATTTTCAAAGACAAAAATCTGAAATTATTATTTGTAAAACCATTAAAACTAGAACTGGTATAACAAATGTTCTAGAAATGCATTTTCGTGTTTATAACTTTACAATTAGTTTTCAAGGTTTCTACCAGGGACTAGAACCGGAACCCAAAAGAACCGAAATCGGTACCGGAACCGGTTGAATTTAACGGAACCGGAACCGGAATCGGAACCTTTATTGTGGTCACTGTCAAATTTAGAACCGGAACCGGAACCCTTACAATTTGCAGTAGGAACCGGTTTTTTTCGGTTCCAACTTTCGGTTCCATGACTGTCATTGTTTCATTCCTTTATAAAATTTGCTATTTGGTGTATGTAGTGTAGTAGTCACTACTTAATGATGTACTATTTTACCTACATTGGCTTCGAGTGCACTGATTCATCTTGTGTTACACCTGTGTGTTACACCTTACACTAGACCAACTTAATTGACCAGCACAGCAGAATAAACATAACAGATAACAAGATAACAACTGCTTCATGTTCATTGGAACTTGGAAGTTACTGCAAGTTATTTCATTTAGAGGCTATACATTACTAGTTATTCGCTAAAAACGCGCTGATAAATTGTGTATGTTCCAGATTGATTGCTTTTCTTAAATATTGTTCAGGTTTCTAAATTTTAGCTTTTTTTTGCAAATCTGATGATTCAGTTAAATTTATTGAATTAATTGTCACATGTTTTCGGTGATATCCGACATCATACACATGTTTTAAATTTGAACAATCTTATTTGATAATTATTGAAAGTCTAATTTTCCCCCTTTGCAGCATCTTGCTTGCTTGGTGTTAATTTTGCGTTACTGTCTTCAAGTTTGGAAGTAACTGTAAAACAAAACGGGAAACACCAAAATTTTGAAAATAATGAGTGAGACAATGATTATCCTATTTAAAGGTTGCACCTAACGTTGAAATTGGTGACTGTTGCAGCAAAAATTTGAATCATGTATGTAATCTTGTATAATAATCTGTTTTAATATATGCTAAAAGAGTCGCGAAATTTTAGTTTTGCAATTAAACATGTTTTTTTATTGGAACCCTTATGGAACCCAAAAAAATTCTGGAACCAGAACCGGAAACTTTACTTTTAAACCACATAGAACCGGAACCGGAACCGGAACCTAAACCTATATTTCTAAAATAAGTAGAACCGAAACCGGAACCGAAACCGGAACCGAAACCCTTATTTCAAATGGGTTCTAGTCCCTGGTTTCTACCTGACCGAGGATTATGAGACTCGACAACCCTTTTACAAAGTCCGTCTCTTTCTTTATCTATAAAATAGACATTAACTAACGTAACCACAGTTTATACCTTAAGAATCAGTTGGATCACTCAAAGCGGTTCTTTTGATCTTTCGTGTTCTTGGTTTTTCGGTCTGCGCACGCTAAACTGTAGACCGCGCGCTTGCAG
Source organism: Ignelater luminosus (assembly GCA_011009095.1). NCBI lineage: Eukaryota > Metazoa > Arthropoda > Insecta > Coleoptera > Elateridae > Ignelater > Ignelater luminosus. Next base: position 87,729 of record VTPC01005647.1, on the reverse strand, counting down.
GGGAGGTTATATATATGCAACTGATATTCAAATTTCACAACTAATGTAACTTCCCAACATTGAACAATTTCACTAATTTACTTGCAGAATATGCAAGTTGATTTCACTCAAATAAGACAAGCTTTTATGAGATTATTTCTTTGAAGGTCAAGGTTAGGTTATGTGCACATGTTTTGTATGTTTTTTACCCCTCTACTTCTGAACAGAAAATAGTGGTCTGCGCATAGACCGCGAGTTTTTTGAAGTAGAAGACAAAATGTAGGGGAAGTGATCCAACTGATTCTGTAAGGTATAAACTGTGACTTAACCTTTACTATGCGACCATTACTTAAAGAGTTGAGTTTACATATGGTTGCTTGCTAATATAATGCGCATGTAAGTAACAGCCATGAACCCGTCAAACGCGTGAATATAATCTGAGTAAAGTCGAGGCGTGGGTGGGCGAATATTAAAACCGATCTGCTGTATGCCAAATGTGTTCAATATCAATTCTCGATAACGATATGCTGACTATAACAGTGTTAAGTTTTATTTCACATTTTTAAGTCATTTTCTATTATTAGGATTGGCATGATTAAAATTTAATATAATGTTTAAAGTAAAACAAAATAAGAAATTTATTAATTTTAAATAAATGATAAGTTCATTGATCTTAACATCTCTTTGATGCATAAAATGCGAATATGCACGAACCGTCCATGCTTTTTACGATTAACACTTGATAGTCTATCTTGTCCTAAGTTTTATTATGACTAAAAAATAATAATATGCATATGTGACAACATTGCATTCACACGACTGTCAAATCTGTCAATTTATCCAATTTATACAACTTATATGTCATAACCCCAAAGAATGAAAACATTTTTTAACCTAGAAATTTGTTTCTGATGTATGAAATAATCCTACTATGAATATTTGTAACAGATTGTTACAACTAAGATTTGTACCTAAAATAATAAATCATACTCTAAAAAGAAAGGTATAAACTTTTATTAATAATATTTGTCATTATAGACATTTAATTTAAAAATTTAGGTTTCAGAACATCAGGCATTAAAACGAATAGAAAAATTAAGAAGCATGGCATTACCATTAACTAGACAAAATCCAGTTATTATGAAGTTAGATAGCCCTGAATTTAAGTCAATTTTCACCGAAGAATTGCTCTCATTAGTTTCAGTTTTTAAGAAATATGGTTATGAGTTACGAGTTGCAGGTGGTGCTGTTCGGTGAGCATTTTATTACTGTTTCAAAGGGGAAAGAAATACAAAATTATGTTTTTGATTAGGGATTTATTAATGGGCAAGAAACCTAAAGACTTAGATTTTGCTACTACTGCAACACCTGATCAAATGAAAGAAATGTTTACCACAGAAAATATACGGATGATTAATACGAAAGGAGAGAAACATGGAACCATAACACCACGTATAAACGATAAGGAAAATTTTGAAGTTACTACATTACGTATAGATGTATTAACTGATGGACGTCATGCGGAAGTGCAATTTACTACTGATTGGCTATTAGATGCAAATAGACGAGATCTCACTATTAACTCAATGTTTCTTGGTAATACATAGTTTGTTATTATAGTTGTGTCTGTTCAGATTGATAACTTTAAATGATGCTTTCTTGACAGTAGCTGATTTGAACCCAAAGTAATTCAACAATTTTTTTCCCCTTGAGAGCCCATATTTCTTATAGATTTTGTTTGCAGTGTGAAATTGTCTAATTTTGTGTTTTTTTGTTTTACCAATCAGATTAAAACAGATCATATTAATTACTTTAGCTAAGGTGCAGTTCAGATAAGTTACGGTTTGTTACGGTAATGTTTTTATCATTTACTTGTAATGTAGGATTGGATGGTTCTGTATATGATTATTTTTATGGTTATGATGACTTACAAAAGAGACGAATAGCATTTGTAGGAGATGCAGTAACTAGAATTCAAGAAGATTATCTTAGGATATTAAGATATTTTAGGTAAAATCATATTCTTTTGATAAAATTTATAATAGATAATTTAAAATTGACCAAATTTTGTAGATTTTATGGTCGTATATCTGAAGGACCAAATTTGCACGAACAAAGTACAATAACAGCAATAAAGAATAATGTCCATGGTTTGGAACGTATCTCTGGAGAAAGAATCTGGGTTGAATTGAAACAGATTTTAGAAGGAAATTTTGCAGGTGATATTATGTTAAGTATACTGGACACTGGTGCAGCACCTTACATTGGTAATGTACTATAAAGATTCTTAAACTCCTTACTATTAATTTATTCAATATTTTTAGGTATACCTTCTATTCCCAATATAAATGAATTAAAAACTGTATGGCAAAGGAGTAAAAATAAAAAGTTACAGGCTGTAACGCTTTTATCAACATTACTGAAGACAACAGAGGAAGTTCTAGCTTTGCATTTACGACTTAAACTTTCAGCATATGATCGAGATCTAGCATTATTTGTGGTAGAACACAGAGAACCTAAACCAAATGCAAAACCACTTCTACCTTATCAGCAATTAATGGTTAAATGTAAAGCAAAAACATCGGATGTACATGAGTGGATTGTGGAAGTGCTTAAATATAACAATTCGCCTCATTTAGAAGAATTTCAAAACTGGTCTCTTCCTAAATTTCCTGTTTCTGGAAATATGTTAAAACAAAAAGGTGTTGAAGGTGGACGGTTTATGGGCTTAGTAATGAATGAATTAAAAAATATTTGGGCAGAAAATGACTTTAACTTAAGTGCAGAAGAATTGTTAAAACAAGTTCCACATATATTAAGCATACTTGAGGAAAGACGCAAAACTAAAAAATAGCCTTTTCTTATACACAGTGTATAGAGTTCACTAAATTATATAGTATGTTTGTACGCATATCTATTGTATATTTTACTGTATTTATATAAATCTCTTCACTTATAATAAATCTGTTTATACATAAAGTAAAATTTAAAAATATTGCATTTTCTTTTGAATCAAGTTATAGTGCCATAAAGAATCTTGACTTATTAGGGCCTGTTTTATAAAACTGACAAGTGATAAATTGAAGAGTGAATATCTTCCATAGATTGATTGATATGCTGTATCTCAGTGCAGTGTAATTCATTAATAATGGGCAGCATTACTTATTTTAAACAAACGCTCTTTCTTCCTTTTTGTTTCATAATAAAATGACAACTAGTTTGTCTTTCGCCCCGTCGCAGATGCACAGAAATAAAAAAAATAATACGTAATAATACTAATAATAATAATAAATAAACGTTACATTCTTACACTGATTGAGACACGAGTTGGGTTTTAGTGTTTTGGAGTATTTTTTGAGGTTAGCTATGTATTTGACGTTTTTAACAGAGCATAAACAATGACTTCATGATTAAAAAATGATAAGATTTCTGAAGAACAAATACCGCTTGCTATAATTTTCTTTACAGGAAAATATTTGTCATATTTTCAATTAATCATTCTCAGTTTTTCAAAAAAATTCTAAGCAAATTACCATTGTTATATCACCAAACATCCGTTTCAACATAATTCGGTGTATGGTTTATATGTTAACAACACAAATTTTACAGTCAAAATCTACAAATTTAGTGCCGCAAGGGGTATTAAAACTTTTTCTATGTATAAAGGACATTAATAAATATATTCAAATTTTCAAGAAAATCTGAAGAAAATTTATTTTCTAGGTATGTTTGCTTGGGAACATCTTTAACTGCATTGGACAGATTTTCACTACCGCGGCATTTTGACGCTCGGCTGCCAATTACAATGTAGACGCAAGGCAATCAAGCACTCATCATTATTACTTCCATTCTCTCTTGGAAATGAATAGAGATTAGCACATCCAAGTAGCGCCCATTGTTATTATCTTAAACATGGCCATTTTATTTGTCAACAATTGAGGCCTAAGTATATCATTACTTTCCAGACATTCTGCATTATACTAGAATGGGTTGCTTCCTGAAATGCTTAACTGTCTAAACTGCACCTTTTCTTATTTTGGGATTAAAACTAATCGAAGAATTTTCCTCTTTTGAGTAAAAACTAGGATTGCTAGACGTCTCGTATAATACAGGATTGCCACGTATTTGAAGTCGTTTTCGTCGGGACACCGAAATGTGCAGTATTTCAAGTAAGGAATTTAAGGGGGAATCCTCCGTGTCTACTTTCGGAGTCTGAGGGCCAATAGCAAGTCATAGGGGACTCTCCGTCATCATTTTGGAGCCTGAGGGGAACTTCTGTGGTCTATTTGAAGTCCGAGAGGAATCCTTCGTGTGGTCCGCCTTGGGTTTCGAGAAGGACCTTTCTTCCGTCCGCGTCCCGTGTGTGAAATCATGAAATCTGATCATATTGTCGTAAACCGTAAATAAATCGACAGCATCAATTTTGTATTTTTGAACATGGAAGTAAAAGTTGCGTAAATAAAATCTACTTATAGTATCATTTGAAATAAAATAGGACACTTTTAGTGCAAAAAAGCAAAAAAAAAGTGCTCACTATCAGTTGAAAACGCTATTACTTTGGACTACATAACTTTGGAAAAATGAAACGTCTTAAGTCAAATGAAATTTATGTCGTATAGCATTAGCAACTTTTAGTACAACAAAAATTGAACCAATAGGATGATAGCACATTCTGCGCGTGAGCGGTTTATGTCAGTTGGGAACTCATTAATGCAATCGGCATTTTTGTTTCCAACACCTCCCTTCCTTTGACAGAAAATATTGTCAGTGTTAATGTGAAACTAAGGGTTGTTTGTAGTGTCAGTGTTGTTTTTAACTGTAACTCAACTTTACCTGCTTCATTCTTCTCCTTTTTATAACAGAGTAAGTTGTACAATTTCTTGCATGACTAGGGGTGCTTCTCTATGATAATTTGCTTTCCAATATCTTTTATTTTCTTGTGTTATATATTTTTTATATATTTGCGAATGATAGTAGGTTTTCTAATTGGTATAGAATAAAAGAAAATTAAATTATTATTTAGAATAATTTAAAAAAATTGTGTCTTATTCGGGTGTGCATTAGTGCGCGTCGCCGCCGTCCTCTGATTATTGATTTTTCTGCTCCCCACAGGAACCTTCATACACCCCTGCATTCGAAAACAGCGTATTTTTGAGTGTCATCCGTACATCATTCATAATGAATAAAATGGTCCTTTCAGCTTTTCATTAAAACCTATATAGGGAAGGACACATTATACCTAACATTTTCCCCCTCATTACAAAGAAACTGCTGGTCTACTTTGGTTGTTGGCCTTTTAGTTGTATACTTGACAGTATAGGTAATTGAACTTTAGATTTTTTGCCACAAATCTATTTTACAATGGAATATTAAAATTTAAAAGACTCCGATATTGAGGAATTGACAGAGGCTCAAATATGAATAAATTATTAATTCTAAGGTCATAAACCTTCACAAAATTATATTTTATTGTTTTGTAAGTCATAAGTAAAAGCTTGAAATTGAAAAAAGTCTGAATTAATCACAATACAATGGTTCTAATCTGAAAGTATTTTTAAGAACTCTTGAAAAATCTTATTTCTGAATCCCTAATTCTCTGGAGGATTTTTTTCAGATACGATTATAGATTTGCAAGAATTTCACTGTACTACTGCAGTAGTAATAATAAGAATTAGTGAAATGACACCACCAAGATATCTAATCTAACTGTCAGGCATCTGGCTTCAGAACAATTCCAGAAAAAGACATTTTCTTTTTATTAATTGTGCTATGTAATGATCAAATATTTCTATCAATGAGAAAGTTCTGAAGATCGCAGTGACTCTTTACTTATTTAGGAAACATCATGTATATCCAAAAACAAATAAACTGTGCTTGAAGTAATAACAAGCTCGAAATTTAGTAGTTGCTAGGTTTTGTTTCACTTTAGCTATAGCTTGGATGGAGCTTGAATGCTTCTTGTAACACATGTAAAGAAAATAATAAAAGGAGAGAAAAGAAAAAAAATGTAAAACCAAATAGTTGTAATTGTAAATAAAACCTTGTGTTGGAACTTTAATTATAATAATTGTACAAATTTCCTGTCGATGCTGTAATGTATGCTGTAATAATTAAATAATTATATTATTATTTTATTTATTTTTTGTGTACCTATAATAATAATAAAAGATAACAGATTTACATCTATAATTTAGAGCTCAGTCATCCACATCTTCTAAGCATGCTTCATGCTAATTTTCATGAAATGTGTTGTCACTTTGTAATAAGCTGCTATTTATAGCAATGCTATATTGTAAAAAATTATCCAAAATAAGCATATAAAAGGAGTTGTACTACACATATTTCAAGCTGAAAGGTCTATTACTGTTTAGTTGGTACCGTTGTTCATTTTTATGCAAATAGCAACTAGTTAATGTGAATAATTAATGTGAGAATTCCAAATTTCCACATTAATTATAAATTTAAACAAATAAAGTAGAAACAATAAAATTGAATAGAACTACTATTTTAATGAATAATTTTTCTTTAATCATAATATAGTAGGGTATGTAACAGTATAACGACGTAATTTAATTGAATATTTGGCTCTCCATCTCATTGTCTGATAACACATTATTTAGTTCTACACTGAAATTCTAATGTAAATATAATACTAACTTTCTGAATATTACAAGTCTATAATAAGCATTTTGCATGTGTTGTTAAACCCTAACGTAAACACGTTTTTGTGGTATGTTAAAAAAAAGGAAATCAATAATCCAATCTGGATTTATATTTTCAAGATTTATGTTAATATTCAAAATAGTAATACTATTTTAAAAAATGTATTTACGGATATTCTAATGGTTTACTAATAGAAAAACAATTAAAATTCATTAATACATTATTTGATTTGAACATATCTGCGAGTTACCTTAAATTTATAGTAGTTTTGTTAGTTTAAGAAAAAGTTTGATGTAACTAATATATTTTGGAAATTGTTCTGTGAAGATCAATATTGGCTCCAGTTTATGTATTATACATTACCTAATTTTCTTGCCTTGTTGGATATTTACTCATAGTTTACATATACCTATAATAACACAATTTAGAATTATAGCATACCTAATCAAATAACAGAATTAATTTGTGTGCATAAATGCTGAAAACAAATGGTTGGAGTGCTTGTGAAGTACATATGATGTAATTCTTAATAATATCTGTTTCTTGATATGAAATTAGTGATGATGATTAAATTAGTAGATTAATATAGCAATCAATTATTATTCCAGGTCAAACACAGAAAACAGATCTATTAGATAAAGAAAGAATTTTCCATCTATTTATCTAAATATGAAAAATGTGTAGGAATTAGATCGAGTTGAATTTTTTTATGAAATTGCCTCGTCAACATTTTCATTCCCTGTTGTAACAAAAATGGAATGTAGATTATGCAAAAATTAAAGAATTTCAGTCATTTTTGTATTATTTGAGATGTCATTTATGCAAACTAGATTAGAAATATTAACTCTGTAATATTTAATAAATGTTTGTGATTGATATGATGGTAAAAGTAATTAAGGTTTAGGTTATGTTTATTATACTAAATAAACTTCAGGTTTATGTGGAGGCATTTATAAATATTATAAAAAAATACCAAAAAGAAAAGAAAAGGTAAATACTCAGCTTATAGTGATTATAGAAGTAGACCAAGTTTTCATAAATCCTTTGTTCTTCTCAAACGCCGACCGATGACCTTGAAGTAATAGTTGGTGGGTAATACCGATATTTCGAACAGATGTCGCTACGCTAGTGTCAGTGGCGTGTGTAGATTTATTTATGGACATTAGGAATTACTATAAAGGCTACTATTGCATTTTCTGTTATTAAATTTCATTTTACCAAATTTATAATGGCATTCTATTAAATTAAAGAAGAGAATGTAAATCATGCACAAATATCCAAAGAAATCAAATTTATCACGATACATTTTAAATACATTATCGTTCTTGTACTCAAAGATCTATCATCTATTTCAATGGTTACATTTAAATAAATCAATAAATAAATTGGTTGTGTTTTCATATATATTACTTAGTAATTTATAAAAAAAATTATTTTGTTACATATATATCTTTCTTATTTACATGTATTATGTACAATTATTGTTTTTTATCAAATTTCATCAATATTATTTATTTTGTTTTTCAAAGACACATCTAAAATATTTATTTTATTATAACATCATCGTAGTTAATTGAAGGTAATAAAACTTTTATTCCTTACCTTTATCAATATGGCGTAATTCTGGCTTTGTCCTATCTCCCATACATCTTTTCTTGTTTTGGCTGTAGTAGTTGTACAGCATGCAAACAATCTAGGTTTTAAATTTATGTTGAATTGTTTTTAATTTTGTTTCAACTTGAATATTCATTTGTTTTCCTTTGTGTAGTTAATCTTGGACATATCACTCGACATCACATGATGCCGATTATGAATTTTACCATCACTTGGTTCAGAGCAACAGACCAGATATAATATTAACAATCAACAAAAATCAAATAACTTGACTTGATCTGAATCCCTCTATACAAAATACTATAGCAAAATATATTAATAAACATTCACAATTAGTTGCAGAAGTATAGTGGATTTGGAATCGATAAGAAGTTCATGTACAGTTATCCACAAAAATAATGTCTCGATCTCAATGAGCAAAAGCACGTTTATAAAGCTATGTTGCTAATCAGATATTTCTAGTATTTACCAAGTAATTTTCTTTGGTTAATATAGAAGTTTCCGTTTCTATACATCAGAATATTTCCCAATTAAAGTCAGTATCTCTATTTATTTATCTGTGATTGAGACATTACTTTTGTGGACGACTGTACATTACCTATAGTTAGGTCGGCTACTGGTATAAAACTGATTTCACTAATGAATTTGCTGAAGCAACTGAAATTATTTTGAACATATGATCTTTCTGGAACCCGAAAGCGACCGACCATGCACCTTCATCCCTTTCCTCAATAGAAGAAGGCATTTAGAAAAACTGCCTGAATCTTAGTGCAGAAAATTTAAGTGTGGACACTCTATTAGGAGATTCTTTGTCATTGTTTTAAGCTAGCCATAGTTGCATTTGTTCCCTAGACCTACTTAAAACTTAAAGAATAATAATTAAATTGAAAACTAGTGTGAGCCTCGTCGAAATTTGATGGAATAGAATTTGAGAATGTATTTCAGTTATCTTTCAGGGATTTTGAAACATTTTCAAATTAAATTCTGATGAGTGTATAATGAATAGATTTTCCTTTTTTTCCAAAAAAAAAGATGCGACGTGACGTTCTGCCCAGGTGGCGCTGCAAGTGGAGATTTAGCAGAAGCGAATGGTAACATTTGAGTTGATTTAATACAATTTGGATTTGCTTGTAACATATCAGAATTATGATAAAAGTGAATAAAAATTATCTATAGATAGAAACCTTTAATTTAAAAAACAAAACTCATCAAAATCGGTTCAGTGGTTGCTGCTGGTGAAGGTGAGAAAAAAATGCTTTGTATCTTAAATACACGTCAATGCAAAATTAAGAGATCAAGATATATAATAGACATATTTCTTTTTATTGTTTACCTACAGTAAAAATAATAAAACTTTAAATGTCAATGTAATACTGCATGATACAAATTAGAATAAAAGTGCAAAGATGCTTTGCTATAGAAATTTTCTTATTGTGTAACGAAATGTAATGAAAGTGATAACTCTGCTTAAAGAAGGTTATACACAAGATTTCACACAACGCAGAGTACTATGACAGTTTCTACTTACAGGAAATTATGACAAAAGATGTATATGAGATTGTAACGAGAAAATTACAACTCACAGAAATCAGTATCTAGTTTTTAAAACCAGCAGTAAAAAATTTGTCGCTGCTCATTTGTTAAAGAATGACCTCCAGCCGACCACTAGAGTTGTAGTCAGCCACAATATCACATTAAAAAGATTGCATAAAGTGTAAGACATACTACTGTTGGTCCAGTTTTCATATTACTTCCACAAGTGAACATCAGACTAAGACTAAAAAGCAGTTTGGGTTACAAGGGAAGTAAGTGATACTTTTTTCCTGCACCTTTGGCACTTGAAATATAGTACACAAGAGAACAAAAAGACACTTTCTTTCTGAGTTTCCCATATGATTATTTTCGTCGACCTTAAAAAGTTCATAAAAATCCAAACAAAAAAGTTTGCCTAAATTAAGAAATCAACTTTTACAGCCAATTGTAAGATATCTTTGGTATCTGTGGTATCCAGGATACATATCCAAGCAAAAAAAAAAACAAAAATGAAACAACAGGAGAAAAAATCACTTTGTCTCTGTCAGTAAGATACAATTGACCACGTGCACATGACGTCATCGCTAGCTTGTTGCTGTGGTTTGATCTTTAAATAAAGCCTGCTTTTTGCTATTCTTTATTGAGATAACCACATGAGAGCAATGCTTGCAGCTGGGAACTTGCAGCGAGTGGTAGCACTGACTCTCATAAACTTCCTGAACGATCGACAGCAAACTTCAATTTCATGCTTTCTTT
>VTPC01005647.1:10147-72184 GCA_011009095.1 Ignelater luminosus | reverse complement strand
AACATTTTTTCTACAACCTTCAAACATTATTATTATGAATTTTTGAAGTAAATTATACAAAACAAGTGTGCGGTGAAATAGCAAAATAATAGTTTTAATTTGCAAAAATAAGCAGTTACCTAATGTGTCATTTTTGTTTTTTTTTCTCGCCCATGTGCGTGAAACATATTTTTTGCGCACGTGGGCGTAAAATATATATTTTGCTTCCATGTGAAAATATGATAAGCTTTCCGTATCCTTGGCGATGCTTAAATCTAACCTTTTATTGATGGTTGTAGAAAAAAAATATTGAGTTGTGTTAGCAATGATCTAATTAACTTAAAAGATGTTTTAATAGACATTTTTAAAAAAAAATCTAGCCTCATGCAATCTTTTAGCATAAAATAAAAATTGCTAATGGTTGCCATGGAAATTAGTAGATGTTTACTTAATAGATGTTTTTTATTTTTCTTTAATGGAATACTATCAGAACAAGGGCACAGTCTCACGATAATATTACTTTCTATTTGAATCTGCCCTGATAGCTAAATAAAGACTAAATTCTTCTAAAACATTTTATTTACATTTTGATAATCTAACCATCTATTTTTTTATATTTATTTAATATTTTTCTAGGTAACAACATGTTTATTGATTTAAATTTAGAACATTGTCTCATACAGTTAATTTTAGTAGTCAAAAGTGTTAGTTGCATAGTTTATAACAATCCATAATTTTAAATTGCACAAAATTTAATTTTCAAATGTTAATTAGGGCAAATTATTTGTATATTTAATTTTTATAATTTTATTTACGTGCACTTTTTAAATCTTCTGTGAAACTATGTCATTTTAACTATTATAATTATAAATGTTGTTATAGCAAAATGCCTGCTCCCGCTCCAGCTCCAGCTGCAGAAAATGGTGCCCCTAGGACAGAATTACAAGAACTCCAACTTCGAGCTACACAAGTTACCGATGAGGTTTGTTTTAATTCATGTTAATGATTTACTTAGTTGGAATACACATTTACTAAATGAATAAAATTTATGGGAATTATATTACAAAACTTCATTTTTCTTTACAGTCGCTGGAAAGTACAAGGCGGATGCTTGCTCTCTGTGAAGAGGTAATACTTTTATTAGCAAATAATTTGTATATATATGTGCATACGATAATAAAAGTAATGTATACATTCAAATTTTAAATATTTATAACATTTACTTTATATTAAAGAGACAACACTTGAATGTAAATATTACTGCAACTTGAAAATTATAAACATAGTTTTAAAATATTTAACTTATTAATTTAAATTATTAATAAATTTGTATTAAATTTCTTATTAATTAAATAATATCGTATTGTTTTGAAAATATTAAAAAGATAAAGTAGCGTAACATGGAATTAAAATTAGTATGGTGGGTGTATTTCCAATACACGTGTGAAGGGACTTACAGGGTAAACGTAATGTGTCAGGCTGCATTCTTGTTTTTTGACATTAAAAATGACGTTATATAGTGGCTTGTATGGCGTGCCATAGGTCAGTGTTTCTCTTACCTCTCTATCTGTCATGCATGCACTATCTGTGCACTTGTACTTTCATTTCTCTCTCCATGTCTCTTCGCAAAAACAGGTCTACCGCCTAAATGTTGTTATTAATATATATATTTTTGTTTTGTTTGGTCAATGTTTTTATTTTGACATATATAACTTTGTTTTCTTTTGTATTTTTTGGTAAACAATAAAAGTTTAGATGTCGATAATTTCCCATGTATTGCATTGTGTTGAATTACATTTAAAAGGGTTTGGTATTTTTGTTTAGTATTGAATACATACTGAAAATTGAAAACAATAGGAAATTCTACATTTATGAAGCAATCAATCTGGTGTATATTTGAAGTTTTATTTTTCTTTATCAAGATATAAAAAGAAAGATTAATGATCTGTGCGATATTTTAGCAGGTCATTAAAAAACAAAAATTAATTACATTTACATATTGATCTTCTCAAGTTTTAAAGTTATCAAAGTTTTCAAACTGAAAACTACTAAAGAACTATTGATTCATTTAAAACTGTTTTTTAGTATAATTTTTAAATCATGAATTTGCATGAATTCTTTAATGTGTAATAATTATTTTTAAAGAAAGGGACAAATTTATTAAAACCAATATTTATAAAGGCATTGAAATTCAAACAATTTTTTCACTTGTAAAACATCACTACAGTGTGATATCATAAGATAGTGTCATCGTGTTTGATCACAGCCCTTTTTTTTACTGTTCCAGGATTGAAGGTTTAATATGATAATGCTGATTATGCTTGTTACAGCCCAAATTGCTTCTAATATCTATTGTAAATATAAATAATCATATAACATTGAACTAGTGAAAAACTGTACTGGACAGTGTTGATCAATTTTTTTAAGATAAAAATTTTACACATTAATTGTATGTATTATGCATTATTCAACATGTTACATGAATATACTATTTTACAAGCATATGAGACAAACTATAAATTATCTGGGCTGAAACAAACAAAATCAACAGTGTTGTTAAATGTAACCGTTCAACCTGGAACACTAAACATGACTGTTATTTGATGAATTGTGACACTATTATTGTTATTGAATTTTTAATCATTACATCAAAATGAATTAGAACTGTATACATACACCAAATGAAGAAAACAATTTACTATTGAGTTCATCTCCAAACAGTACACTTTTGCAGAAAGAAATGATAAATCAACATGAGTAATCTATGATCTGGTGTGATGGTAAATCTCTAATAAAGATCCAGAGTTGAATTAAAACCTTGGGAATTAGTTCAATCCTTGCTTGAAATTGCTTTAATATGAATTCACTTAATGCCAATCATTTCCAAAGACAATTATAACAAATTTACATATTTTCAAGTAGTAAGATCTTAATAAAACCTCAGTTTACACAAGAACAGCAGTGTTCAACTCTTTACCTTTTGAGATATGGAAGTTGATTGATTTGGCCACCTATTGTGGAACGTATAGGTTTCTTAAATAATATAAACATGATATAGACAGAATTTATAAGTTGAAGAATAGTTGTATAAAAAAGATGTTGTCGAATATTTCATTTTATTTTAACAAATTACAATGTAATGCAATACATAGGAAAAATTCTAAAAGGTTAAATAATCTTTTATTAAATGTAGTACAAGTTTGTAAAATGTAAAGCAATGCAAGGTTTTATATTGATCAAATCAAAAATCGAAACAATACATCATGAATTTGTAAATAAATAAACTGTACATTTATCTTGCATAGCTATATTTTAATGTTTTATTCTAAATGCTAGTTTGCAGCTCAGTATGCATGACATTTGATGTGATACAATCTTTCATTTACTATAATCGCTGTTTGTATTGAAGCTGTGATATTGATTTTATTAAACATGGGTTGGTCTAGAACTCTTGAGCTCCTAATCTGATTGTGGTGTAAACTTGTGTGTCAAATAAGTTTGTTACATTGTCAGATTTAATCCCTTTCTAGTTGTTGTTCAGCTATCACGTACCCAGCACATATATTTTATTTTAACCATTTGCATGATTGTATATTTTTGTTTTATTTTGATTAAGAAATAATCAGGAAAAATGTAACTGTTTAATGTTAATTGTATAATAAATAAAAAGCATATTGTCTGCAAAATTAATTCTCTTTACTCATCAGATTGTCATCAAAGAATTGGATTGCATCTAATAAGTTTTATCGTCGCTAAGAACAGACTTTATATGTTCAAACCAACATTTGATTTGCATAAAAATAATAAAATATCGATTTATTTATATTCTCAAAGAATGAATGAAAATGTATGTAGGGCTAAAGATTTCTGGACTAATCTATCTATGATAATATTATATAATATAGCTTAAGATCTTAATCAGTGTATTGATTTTTTAGCAAGCTTTCCAAAAGAAGACAATGGAAGAGTGCGAAAATTAACAATATTTATTTTGAGTTAGGTATTCCTGCTCCAGTCTAGATTTACTTCATTTTCTTATGTTACACCTTAAAAAAAAAATAAACATAAATAAGTTGTTTGTGCATACTGTGCTGTTAAACAGCAACGATGTGCTTCATAAAAATGTGGCAACCTTCAACAGAAAGAAGCGGTAGTTGATGAAGTAAGATTTGAATGTTGTGGTAGCGGTAGCCCTGCAAGTGTGGCAGTGTCGTGTTGTGTTCCATGTACAAATACACCTACCGTGTGCATACACACACTCGCAGACTGCACCTACAACCACTACCATAACATGCAAAACAATGTACTTTTTACGCAGTTGATAAAAAGAATCAAAACATCGGTTTTTGTGAACTTTATGTATATGCGGGAAATTTTTTAATTTGAAGACAAGTTTTTTCATCGCCCTTCAACTAACAGGCCACATCTACTTCTTACTGACATGTACATGTACTAACATTACGCTGTACACTTTTTGTGCTGCTAGAGCAAGGAGGCTGGGATCCGCACCTTGGTCGCTCTTGATGACCAGGGAGGTGAGTCGCTCCACTCCTGACACTAATAAACACCTTTTTCCCTATCCTACCTTTCATATGCTTGTAATGTTCATAAGAATAATGGTAACAATAATCATTTTTGTGAAATTTTGTTTTAAGAAAATAGGTATTAAAGAAAAATGTCTAAATTCCACTTAAATTTCTTTCTATTTAACTGCATGCCTTTTCATAATTGATAATAATTACATTTTATATCTTACATTTTTTAACAATCACATATCTTATTAAAAAGTCCAAAAGCAACTTTTTTAAATATATAAATATATCACATCATTTCCACTCTGCATTTCTTCATACTCTTGTCTAAAAAAACCGTTAAACAGCATATACCCACCTACTCATCCATCAAAAGCTAGTTAATATGCGGTCTCACATTGTATTCTTTACACACTGCATGCGTGTTTGTCAAAGCTTTGCTTAATATCAGCAGTTGCACATTTTAACTTATCCAGGGCACTCTGTATTTCACAACTTATATATGTTGTTACGTGTTGGAACAATCTTAATTTTCAAAATACAATTTTTGTTCTGTAGTATTTAATGATCTTCTGAAATGTTTAATTATTTTTGTTTGTGAATGCTTAGCACTAGTATTTGTTTAAGAACAATCTAAATGTGATGTTGTAGAGTGAGGACGCTGGAACCAAAACTTTGGAGTTACTCCATCACCAAGGCGGTAAGAATTTAGGAGTTACAACAAATTGTGACTTATCTAACAAAATCGGTGGTTGTTTATAATATGTATAATACTTTATTGGTCTTTTCTGACTAATTAACTGTTAACGGGTTTGATTTTGGGTGCTATATAACTATGATTTATTGGTTTCATGTCCCTGGGCCCCTGTGCTAACATTCCATGTGTATAGGTGTCAAAAAAAAGCACATTTTGACCATGATCACAGGAGTGAACGTGGTTAAAGTGTGTGTTGGATGCCTCCAGTTGACTGTATTGATGTTTGTAGAGCCACGAGGTTGGAATGAAAACCCTAGTCATGCTGGACGAACAGGGTGGTAAGCATCTAATTGCTGTCCCGCAACCTGTGCCAACCACCACCCACTTATTCCACCACTTTGCCATCAACCCATTATATTCACTGGACCTGTTATTTATAAATTAATTTAGATTTTATTGTTATTTTTCCATTTCTGACAGAATTTAAAATTTTTTCGAAATAATTCATACATACATAAAATTAAATTTTCCTCCGTATGAGAAACAATACCAACAAGATCAAGAGAATCATAAATGCATGATTATAAAATATATTACATGAAGAGTTTATTTTATCTAAATATATTATACCTTATATATACACAGGGTATGTATTATACATAGACAAACATTTATATATAAAAACAATTCATCTTCCTTTCATCCTTACCCATGTCCATTATCCATTTTACACTCCAATCAATATCGAGGCATATATACTTCCAGTAATAACATATTTGTTTAAAATATTCTGTACATAGTTGAAAATAATAATGCAGAAGGAAACAGTGACAGAATATTTTAAACAGTTTTGTCACAAATAATAATGATAATGTACATGATTCGATGACATGATTCAACCAACACACAAAGGACTAACACTATCAATGTAAGTTGACACACCCCACATTACTTTAAACGTTCTTCACACTCTCGATGCTCGAGCTACTACTGCTGTTGCTAGAAACTAGTTTCGCCGTTGTATAACAAATTTAATAGCATGACATCTAGTAGTACTTCTAGGTAGTGCATTTTATGTAATTTAGAAGAAGCTGTTAATAATATAAATAAATACATATGTTAATTTCTGCAAATTCTTAAACAGAATAAAAATTTAGGATTTCCATTTTCTGTTGGTGTATCTTAATTTATTTTTAAATAAGGACAGATAATTGTGAATAATTTGCAGACGACTCAATAAAGAATCGATTTTTGTTAAAAAATTATTGCACTGTTGAAACGATGATATAATTTGTAATCTGCCATTTGAAAATCTTCACTGATGATCTATTAACCGTTTCTTCAATAATACTATTAGCATGTGCATGTTGTTTCTTACTAAGTAGTTCATGTATCACATCATTTAGTAAAAACAAAAGATATTATAATTGGATTGTTTATTTATTCGAATAATGTGTATGCAGAGCAATTGGACCGAATCGAAGATGGAATGGATCAAATTAACGTAGACATGCGTGAAGCCGAAAAGAATCTCACAGGAATGGAAAAATGTTGTGGACTTTGTGTTCTTCCATGTCAAAAGTAAGTTAATATTGCTTCGCTTCTTATTCATAATCGAAGAGCTGGTAACTTTTCATTATGAGAGAACCATAAAAAAATAAATCTAAGAAATACATTTGTACAGTATGTTCGTGATGAAAGGAACAAATTTGATTAATGTATTTTTCTTGTTGAAAAAGTACCTAGCAAGTTCTTAACTTAATGAAAAAATGAAAAAAAAAACTTAAAAGAAAATAAGATTTTGACTTAATAAGAGTTAAAAACTGAATAAAACATCTTGGAACTGTTTTTACTGGTGACGCAATAATAAGGATTATGCCTAATGTGACATGTTATACTGATCATGCTAGAAACTAACCATCTATTCTAGTCATTTCTTATGTTTTAAAAAAATGTTGTACATAGAATAGCCGATACTGCATAGAAATAAATTTATTTTTTGCTTCATGCTTCAATGTTTGTATTATCTTGCAGTTATCTAAAAAAAAAAACTACATGGTTAAAACAAGATAATGGATGAAAAATAAATATCTGCAGTTATTACCTAATCATGATGAAAAATTAATCGGATTTATTAAAAATTAATAAAGAAGAATTTTGCTTGCTTTCAATAATAGGCCTATAAATCAGAGCGTTTAAATTAGCTCTGCTTTTTCATTTCCTGGTTTTGATAAATTTATGTGATAAATTCTAATGAAAAATCTTACTTTTGTGTTCATAACGTTTGTTTCAGATAAAAAATCAATCATAAAAAACTTTTTTTTCTTATCAAATAATATTAAATGTCAAAATACTACTTCTCCAAAAATCAATTAATTTGTTTTTGTATGTGCTAATTTTAATGCTTACTAACTTATATCTCACAACTGTAAGTGATGTCGCATTCTCTTTTTTATTGTATATTCTAAATTGAATATTATTTAACTTCAATCCATGTAGAATTCTTCATTCTTTTGTCATTCATTGATTTTGGAAAGTGAATAGTAGTGTTAGAAAAAAATGTAATTTTTCTGAGAGGTTTTCAAACTAAAGGTTGAAGAAGGGACGAATTAAAAATTAGAAAATACTAGATGGAGGAAAATAGATAAGTGAGATATAACTATTATGTAATTGTATTCCCTTACTTGGTAACATTATTGAAGATGTACATTCAGTATGTTTTAGTATTAAAAAAATGGTCTCAAAAACATTTTACAAATATCAAGTAACATCTATTTTCTAAATTTTAAAGTATCTTTTTGAACTATTAAGAAATTGCTCTTTTATCTCTAAAGGGGCTCCTCATTTAAAGAAGATGAAGGTACGTGGAAAGGTAATGACGATGGCAAAGTTGTAAACAACCAACCTCAGCGTATGATGGACGATCGTAATGGTATGGGTCCTCAAGGTGGTTATATTGGCCGTATCACTAATGACGCCCGCGAAGAAGAAATGGAAGAAAATATGGGTCAAGTAAATACAATGATTGGTAACCTACGTAATATGGCCATTGATATGGGATCCGAGCTCGAAAATCAAAATCGCCAGATCGATCGTATCAATCTCAAGGTAATGTATCTTTTCTTATAAATAATGCCATCAGCTTTATTAATGCTTAAATGTTTTTCGTATTGTATGAGGTTTTTTAAAACCAGCGTGCTTACATGATATATGTCTCAAGCAGAGTTGATGAACCAATTGCAATATGCTATTTGCTGCTTAAATTTTTTACAAATCTTTCTAATGGAATTACGATATTTTATTGCATACTGAGGTTTTTATAAGCTTAACATTCGCTTATTTTTTATGTAATAATGGCTTTTATTTATACTTTTATACTATTTATACTAGAGAATTATAGTCAATCACACAAGTGTATTAGTTGTTTTGGCATCTTCAGGAATAAGCATCTGAAAGCCTGTTATAAAAAATTTTGTCAATGCAAGCTTATTTTGCTTTATATGGCATACATTCGTCTTTGAATTTTGAACTGCTTTCTTGGTTTGGTCTGGCTACACTATTTTTAGAATTTCAATTTTAGCACAAGTCTAAATAAACCTTCCAATTGATAATAATAAAAGAATTTCTTTTTATTATTCTATTATTGATTAGTAATTTTGCTAGGATGAAGGTCTGCAAAGTGTTTTCAGGATTGATTGATAGGGTTACTTTTACACTTTGTGCTACAGTGAAACCTCTCTCAACATCTCTACAAAGCGGACATCCCTGTATTAAGGACACATTTCTAAGTCCCAAAGCATTGTAATCCATAAGTTTTTACCTCTTCATACTGAAAACCTCTGATTACGAACATTTTTTTTTTGGCACAGACACTGTCCATTATAGAAAGGTCTCACTATATATCAATTTTTTTTTTCTTTTTTAGAATACGCTTGTTAAAGGTGGTATAATTTATATTGTTGTTTGTAATGCCTGTTTTACTGCTAGAAATCATAAACTTCCAAACATTACAGCATTAAATTAATTAAATACAGCACATCTTTTATTGTTTTATTTTTATACCATCATCAGTATCATTTCAAAAATTATTTTGCAAACTTTCTTATTTGCTTTAAACTGTAGTTCAAGATTTCTAACATCTCGTTATTACATATTGTTTTTTTATTTTAATTTTCAATTTAGTTTTGTTAATAAATTAATTTGTTTCTTTTGTTTCTACCTTTCTTCTAAGGATTTTTTTTAATACAGTACTACATATCGTTTGTATAAAACTTTTTTATCAAGTGACCTATGGAAACAAAACAATGTGTTTGTAATTAATCCATGCAGATACTTAGATTGTTGTTTTTGTTTTTACCTTTGACAATCTGTCAAACTGCAATTTACTGGTTAATTGTTACAAATTAACTTCTAATTAAAACCCGATGCTAATAAAAGAAAAAAATCATTTATTTTAAGTTTATTTCTGCATTTTGTTAATTTAATTAAAATAAACTTAAATTACATATTTCTTTGTAAAAATTATATGCACATAACCTCACAAATAGTATTCATGCCTACTTTTGACAGTGGAACTACTATTACTAGTCATTATGAAGCGCATAAGACATAAGTTTTCTTAACCATAGATGACTGATAAGATGAGTTTTTTACCCACGTCAGATACATTACAACTTTTGTGATTGACTATGTTTTATTTCTAGTGGATTGAAATTAATAAACATTTTATTAAAAACAACTGCTACAGGGTGAAATTTGGCTTTTTAACTTCAAAATATTCTTGAAAGAACTATATACATTGTCCTCCAGAATGCCAATCTTTTGAAGTGATATATTGAGAAATAAAACTGTGTATTTTGCATATTTACCAGTTTCTACATATTTAATTTCTTTTTATCTGATGCGTATTAACACATTCACCTAAATAAATATAACATTAATTAATTAGTCTATCCTGGGAATAATTTACAAGCCATGCCTGGTTTAAACTTAAGTTGTTTTACAATTATTGTCTTGATTATATTTTTTTAGGTGTAAGTTCACAAGAATTGCTTATTTCCCATCTTCATATTCATGCGAAAATGAGCTTCATTGTAAGCTCTTTATTAGTTCATCAAAAAAAAAGAAACAGTAACTGCAATGCATTTATCTTCTTGTCTAAGTCATCACTATAACTCATCTTGACTTCCACTCCAGAGCAGTAACAGTAATCATAGCTGTTTATTATTTGTCATTTAATATAACCTCACTTACTTATTTTGAGCATTTTATTTCTACGAGATTTGTAAGTTTATCCTGTGATACTTTAATATTTTTCCACCTTAAGATTGTAAGCATATTGGCCAATATTATAACTTGACATGGCTTGCTATCAGATCAGTACTGCCATTCTCAAAGATTTGAATAACACAGAATGTTCCAAAATATTTTTCTGTGGTTAATGGCTCAAATGATATTATGATGAGTTATATTTAATTTCTAATTTATAATAAGAGTGCTTGATAGTTATACAATCTTCTTGAAAAGTGGGATTTTCAAGAATTAGATCAAGCGCACATTGAAACATTGGCGACACAAATAACGCAGTGCAGCACAGCTCAGATGTTTTATTCAGCAGGTTTTAAAATGCATGTTCAAATTGAGACAGGATACAGCAGGGTAGCTGATTATACAGTATGCACATCACTTTGGTGTTAAGAACTACAGTTTGCTATGTTGAGATACTGAAATGTTGTATTGTCAGATTCCTGCAGTCTCTCAGTCTCTCTAGCATTGCCTTATGCTGAGTCTACATCTCAATGTGCGACTTCACTGAAACTTGTATTACTGAGCTTATATGTATTTTCAAAAATTAAAAATTTTAAATTAACTTTATTTTTAGAACAAAGAAGAAATTGTAAAATTGAAAACAGTAGAATGGTCTATTTCTGCTTTCCTTTCGTTTATTATCTGCTTGTATAAACCCTAAATTTTAGTAAAACAAAAAAGTGCCTATGTTTTTGTACACACAAGATTTTATTTTATTTTATTCATTGTAAGTTTCATAAGCAGACAGAGTAAAGCAAACTATGTCCAGAATAAACGAGCCCAGAATCCAAAGTACTTTTGATAAAAGCACCTTTCTTGTGTGGTATATTCATTTTCTTAATATACATATCATACAAATGCCAAATTTCACCCGTAAAATGTTAGCTCTATTGTTAAATTTCCCAGTTGCATTAAACATTTAATAATGGGTAAATTCCATAAAAATTTTAAAGTATTTGTATCTACATGTATGAGTGAATTTCATAAAACTTTAAAGCTGAAATGCCGTTCTCAAATTTTCTTTATGCAAGAAAAATCGATCGGTAGTAGTAGTAGTAGTGGTAGTATGTTTTGCAGTACAAATGGTAACTTCTTAGTGGCTTTAAGTGTCATTCATTTGAAGGAAGAAGAAGGAAGTTTTTGAAATGGTTTTACAAAATGAAACCACAGATTCTGAGGCATTAGTACATACATAAAAAAATATTTTACAGAACTAGTCCTTAGTTAAGGAATTAAAACAACCCCAATCTGAGGACCACTGAAATTGAATATTTCGTTTTTAAAGTATCTGCATTAAAGGAAAAATAACTGGTATCTTAGGGGAAGACATAAATTACAAAATTTTAAACATGTTTACTTATTGAAACCTTCATTAAGCACGTTTAGTTCATGGTCAGGATGAATTTGGAGCAAACAAGTGTAAACCTTAAATGTATGGTGGCAATGACTTACACAACAAACAAATTAAAAATTATTGATCAGATGGAAAAGTACCCATTATACAGAAATCCAAGTTATTAGAAAAATAACTCGTTGCTGTCAACTTTGTTTGAAAAGTGACAAAAGTTTCTTATAGTACAGTTTTAGAAAATGCACGCTTTTTTGTGCACCACTGTCAATCTTTTCAGTTGAGTGTTGCAATTTCAATAATTTTTATTTTGTTCAGGAAATCAGCTCTAAATCAGGTGCATTTGTTTTATGAGAGATGACTGATACTACTTGTTTTTAATTATGCATGCTGGATATACTTAAACAACAAAGTTTTGTTTATCAGGTTATTTTCTAAAGTAATTTTGAACTAAAATACAGTTCTGTATGAATGCTTATTGTACCTGAAGAAGAGTCTGTTGTCTGTTATCCGATTATAAGACAATTTTCAGGATTACTAAACTGATGAACTCTAATAATAATATGAAAACTTTTAAATTTGTTGACTCGTACAGTGTACATTATGATAGGTCAGTAGCAACAATCCATTATAACTGCAAATGTTACAGAAATACTTGTCTAGGGCCTCCAATGTACCAGTTTTATTTTGTGAAACCTTTTCAAAAAGGTATTTTTAACAAATGTAGTGTCTGACTGAAAACAAAGTCATTCTAACCAAATTGTTATTTTTTAATTATAATCTTACATATTATCTTTCAGCATTAATTTATGTAAATTTATGAGATATAATGGCAAACCAGTATGTCTGGTCAGTTCTAGAAATGAACCTTGTTTAGGTAGTATATTTGTTTAATACTTTTTGCCACACTTGTCATCATTGGTTTTGCCCATTGTACAGATTTCTTTAATAATCTTGACTTTTCCCATTTTTGGTTTCTACTTCATTTTCTGTCATGTTTTATAATTTTTATAGTGGTTGCCTGTCTTCTTGCGACATTAAACCTTTTCTTCTTCATTTATTTTCTTAGATCTTTCTTCATTCTTACCTATTTTTGTCGCGATGCAACAGTATGTAGTCTAAACATTGGAAGATTTCGTACTAATTGCTATAAACATTCAAAAGAATCATTTGGTCTGCTCAAATGAGAATTTGCCCAGATTCTAGAAAAGAATCTTTCATTACAAGCTATGTAATATTTAAACCTAAATTTTCCACATTGAAATAAAAAATAAGTTACTTGGTAGTTAGCTAAATGAAAGTAAAACTAGAAGAATTAAAATATTTTGAAACTTAATTTACCATTTATTTCAAATTAATAGTGCAGAATTACCAACATGTAATGCATACATCCTCAAAATTTCATATAAATCATCTGTACCATTTGTGAGAAATTAATTGTTGCCATCTTATGCATGCAAATCTGTATATGAATGCTCAAAAGTTAGGGTAAAAGGCCTGTAATTTGATAAAAAATGTTAAGAAACAAAATCTAGTATACTATGGTTACTGATGATACTACTAGGAATGTCAGGATTAAAAATGAATTTATTTATCTGAACCGTTTCACTGTGGTCTGGGAGCATGTTTTAGGCGGCAAAACGGCTAGATTGTACCTGATTCGCTAAAAAATTTATCCAACAACGTTTTTAGATTTTTTAAAATATTTTATTTATACTTTATAATAAAATATAAAATATACATTTTATATGTAAGTGTCATTTTCATCTTCCATTATTAATAAAGATTTGACTGCGCCACAAAATGTTCTTTTAATTGGCATTTTCCGCAAAGTCGTTATGTATGGATCAGAGGTTACCAGAAGTCTATGAAATAAATCTGTATTTGTACTTTTTAGAGAAGATTTTCTGGTACGGTGTTCCCTATTAGACATCAATTTTTATTTGATCATATCTCTTGAAGCAGATAATGAAACTTCATGAAATAATAGCTTTTTACTTATGTTTTAAGACATTATTTAGTTTATTTTGTAACTAGTTGTAACTAAAAAGTTCTAGTCCAAAGAATTGAAAAAAGTTACGAAAATGTGAATTTACAACTGCCACATTAGATAAATTGAATATAATCAGTTCAATAAGTATATATAAGTTTATTTATACTTAGATGTGTCCATTTTCTTGAGCCAAGAAAACTTCTACAATAATCATACTAATAAATCAGTGTCTCAAACAGATCCTTATTTCAACGCACCTTACAAAATTTTCGACTTCACCTCTCGACGGTATTGAATTCACTAATTTAAAAATAATATAAACGCCGTTCCACTGTTCTAACAAGTGTTAAGAAAGTAAATAAACAGTAAAAACAAATTTTTAAATATCTTGACTTTTTGCCACCTAACAATGAATCTCAGACCACAGTGCGTTTGTTAGATTTTAACAAAAATAAAGTGCAAAAGTAGCTTGATATGCTACAACTACTGATTGCAGAGTAAATATATGGCAAAGTCACATCAATGTTAAAATAACCTAAATACACAAATGTCATGTCATGTCAATATTCATAATTGACTTTAATTCAGAAGTAAAATACACAAACAAGTTTTTAAACATAATGGGAATATGAATGAAGTGTTGCTTAACGTTAACATGGGGTTTGATAAGAAATCCTTAATAATTTTTAATCTATTCATGTACACCCTGTAGAGTGAAAGACCTACCTGCTACAACAAATTATTTAAGGTTGTTAAGAAGAGGGGTGGGGATAAGCTGTGGTGGAGACTTTGCCCTATGCTAAATACATAGGATAAAGTATCCCTTGCCAACTTTAAATAAACAAAATTCTAATAATTAAAATTAATGAAAATATGTTACTTTTTGTTAAAAATACATGTTTTAATAATTTAGTTCTAAATTTTATTCTTTTAAAGAGTCTTTGTCATTTAAAATATTTCTTAACACATTTTAAAAATCTTATAATATGATGTGTAAAGTACGGCAACGCCGTAGACTTTCGGTAGTGTTTACATGTGTAGTATGTACTGGTATCATAACCAAAGAAAGTGTATTTGTAAAGTTATTGTGGTTATAAAAATATTTATATTTAATAATTAATATTGATAATGGAAAGTAATAAATCTATATCAAAAAAAGATATCGGTGTAAAAATAAATGGGGTATGGAATCAGTTTATCGTCAACAACGTTGCCAAGCGTAATGATGATTTACTAAATCTTGATAGTTTTTGTACTATTTTTTAGAATTTTCTCAGAAACTAAAAACAGGACTTTTTTAAAATTTGACACACTTATTTATAAGACTTTCATAAATATTTTGGCAATTTTTTGTAATGCTGACATTTCTGATTGTCGAGATAATGACGTTGCAATCAATGTGAAAACCATCGCGTGCATTTAACGCAATGTAATAACGTGTCACGAAACAGTAACTTTGACATTTTTTATCTCAATAGGGCGAGAGCAACGAAACACGTATTGCGGTGGCTAACCAGCGAGCCAACAAGCTACTTAAGTCGTAAGAGGGCCGAGTCAAGCGCCTCCTTTTATATCTACTCTTCTCTCAATTCTAGATGTTGCTTATCGTCACGAGGTAATATTTATCTAATTTTCTTCATTATCCAAATAATATACTGTAAAAATTTCAAAAACTTGCCATATACTTCAATTTCCTTCTTAACAACCTTAAAATATGTATAGTTGATTTTCCTCAAAGATCATCTCTATTGCATTATGCTATTTTTCGTGACATAACGGTTGTCAGAAACTGGGATTATCTTGAGTTATCTTGATTACTATATCAATTGAAACAGATTTTTTCTTTAAATTTTATAATCTATTTGGTACTTTAGTCAGAAGACTTCTAAACATTTCTCTACAATAATCATAACACAATAATCATATAATATTGACAATCTAGCAGTTAATAAAAGCTTCAGTAGATAACAGATAACAAAACAACTTAAAGATAAAGCCTTACATCTTTTGAGTTGAAATAAGAATTATCTTGATGTATATTATAAACATTTGTTAAAATAAGAGAAGAAATATAAACCAATTTCTGTTATTTCATCTGCTAATTAGTAGATGATATGAAGCTGAAAATTAAAGAACATGATGAAACAAATCTATCAACATAGCAAATAACTTTACTCGAAAGACAATACACTCATTATTATGCTTTACATGAAATAATTAAAATTTAAAATATTTGTTTATTGAGCAATTATAAAAAGTTCTTAGGGACACTAACATTAAAATTTTATGAAATTCACTCAGTGTCGAAACTTAAAAGGTAATATTTTAATGATACATTTTTAATATGTATTTGCTTTTTTGCATTTGTTTTTTTTATTGTGTACTAATGTAAATGTCGTTTGTTTGTTGTTTCAACTTGATCCACCATGACACGCCCATCACCATTATTACTACAACTATCTACTACTACAACGTAACGTATCCACTGAACATGTACACGTATCCAGGGTGAGTCGAATAAGATGCGGATAGAGGTGGCCAATCAGCGAGCTCAAAACCTGCTCAAGTAGACACATACACCACACTACCTAGTCACAGCTACTCTGGCTGGCGCTTACTCGTGTCTCTTAACTGTATATCTTAATACCAGTTTACATTTTAATATTATAAGCTGTATTTTAAATTACTTGCTCGCATGTGCTGCAGTATGGTAATGTAAATGTTGGGACACGAGCGAGTTAGCAGCAATAGAAATTTGATATTGTACACTGGTCATATGTTTGTTGGTTAGGGCGAGAGCAACGAAACACGTATTGCGGTGGCTAACCAGCGAGCCAACAAGCTACTTAAGTCGTAAGAGGGCCGAGTCAAGCGCCTCCTTTTATATCTACTCTTCTCTCAATTCTAGATGTTGCTTATCGTCACGAGGTTATATTTATTATCATTATCATTATTATTACTCTAATATTAGTATTGTGAGTAGTTTATTATGTGCACGTGCCGACTCTCAGGTTGCAAACATATACTGTCAGTCGTGTAGCTTTTGCATATTTGGACCTCGAGTTTTAACCAAAGAACCTTAAACCTTGCCAACAACAACCTACTTTTGTTGTTTTTAAATTTATTATTTATTATATTTATAATGCATACTTAGCAGCCGGAGAAGTGGCACTCAAAAACACAAGTGATTTAAGTAGTAGTTATAGGTAACGTATGACGCACATCTGTTCGTCTGTAGTTATTAGTACTGAACTGATCTGCTGTTATAAATAATAATTATTATTAATACAGCAGCAGCTGCAGTGTTAACAAGATCTTTAGAATAATTTTTGGGACTGTCGGTTTGTCTCTTTTTGTGGTATAATAATGTTACTAGTTCACATGTAAGCGACTTCACCGACTAAAATTTAACTTTCATCTCGTCTTGTGTGTAGTAAATTTTGATTATTTGCCTTAAACGTTCCAAAAGTATCAAATATTGTACAATTAGAATCCAGATGCATATTTTTTTAATGCGGGGAAAAATTTTTATACAATGTGGGTTATCGATAGGTGTGCGTTATTAGTCATCGGAGATTCAATTACTAAGTACTTCATTTGTTGAGAATCATATACACTTATTGTGAATACTAAAAAGGCTTTGATATTCTCCCTGTGAAATTTATAAATTCTTCCGAAATTAAGAGAAAGTTGAATAGGACAAAAAGGAAAACTCTAAAATCATCTAATAGGTTATTTGTTTAGCAAAAGTATACTTCCAGAAGTTTTTCATGATAATCAAAGTGAGTTCTTTTAAAAGAATTTAGAATGTAAAATTTTTAAAATCTAAAAATTAAAAGAGAATTTGGAAGGGATCACATTTTTAAATTAATTTTGAGTGTTTAGCTATTCCGGCTTTTGATTCCATACTAGTTTTGGCCTAATTATTCCCTTAATTCTAAAATGTATCAAAAATGATTACAGACAATAGAATTGTGAAGATGAGTTAAGGAGTTGCTGTAGCAATAAAAGTTAAGCATTTATAAACCGTAAAAAGAGAGAAATAGATAGTTTTTGTATGTTTGTAGTAAAAAGTAAAATTCTTGCTGCAGTGATGAAATGAATTTTTACTATACCAGTATTTGATATTTTTGGAGGGCATCACAATGCATTGTTAGTAGTTAAACGTAGATGGTTCTAAACTGATTTTTTAAGATTTTTATAAGTACTTTTAGAATATATTTATTATTAAAGTTATTAAAGAAAAGTAAACATTTTTAATGGTTACAAAAGTATTAAATTGCTACTGTAAATACTGTTAAATAATATTGTTTCTTTTTTAAATTAATAAAAGTGTGATTTATTGTATGTAAATAATAGTGCACTAGTAACATAACGGTTAAGGGGTTTAAGCCAGTTGTTCAGTTCAAGTTTTGGCACATTTTATATACTTGTTAACGGGGAACTTGAAATCCGTGGCTTATGTCGAGAACAAATTGTTCTCTGTACTAAATAAAACAAAAATACCACCACGGAAGTGAGGTACTACTTTTACTGTGATTAGTCATATCTTGATGTCATGCACGATGTTCCAATTCCAGTTCCCTGCATGTGCGTGATGATTGCTCCAACATCTTCCATCGTAGTTAGGGCAGGTGTCCCTTATTTTTTATTATTATTATTCTGTACAGCATTAGTTGAGTATTTTTTAGCTTTAAGAAAGAAGAGTGATAAATAAACATACCTTAAAACATTTTAAATGCTATTTTGCTTTTAAAAGCTAATCAATTGAAATTACAGTTGATAGTTTATAGAAGCTCTAAAGGCAAAATAATAAGACAAAAATTAATATTATTATGTAATAAATAGTTCTGCTATTCTGTAGTTGATCGCATGTAAAAGATCTTTAATGTTGCTAATCAAATATGTTACCTACTGTAAGAGATTTTTATTATTCATTAAATCATACGTATATATTACGGTCCTATTATATATTATAATGTATAGTAGCATAGTAATTTGAAATTACAATAAACAGTAATAGAAATGTAAAATTATTATTTGCATTTAGATGTTTTATTACTTGGAGATAATCGTGTTATCTCTTGTTCAACTTTTTGTTTGTAATTATCCATAATACGTTTACCTTCACGAGTGTATGCTGGATCAAACATGTGCCCTTCGGGATTCTCTTTAAATAGATATTCAGCAAGATAATCTACTGGATCATCTGGTTTTAATCTTGCGACCTCTAGGAGTCCTTTGCTTAGTGTAGGAAAAACAAACTTAATTAAATAATGTCGAAGAGGCTCTCCTTGAGCCACCAAAACTTTCTCTTCTTCCATTTGTAATTGTTCTAATAATTCAGCCCATTGTTCCATCTTATTTTGATAATCTTCAACTGCTTGTTGCTCCAGTAACTGTAAAGGTAAGTAGTCTCTTATTTTAATGTTTTTATTGCAGTTTAATCATTTTTTTGTTTTAAGAAAGAAAGAATTAAACAGTGTAAAATCTCAGAAAAGCAATAATTTTTTAACTAAGGCCTATTGCATCAAACTACTTTGCAATTTTTCAGTTTTGAGCCAAAAATACATTGCATGATGATGAAAAAAATGTGACTGGTGTCGTTGGTGGTGCTGTCACCTTGAAAATTCTAAGTGAGGTCAAATATTTAAAAGCTCTTTTTGTATGGTATCTGAAACTACTGCTTCAGAATATTCTTAGTGTATCAAGTTAAATAAAAATTTAGAATTTATCTTCTGCAGAGTACCCGAGAGAATTTCAAAAATGATAAAAGATATGAACTCTGTTAATTAGTATGAAGTATCGTAATTTTATGAGGAATAACATGGTAAAAACAAAATTTAATTAGAGTAGTAAATAGGTATAACTTGTTTGTGTAAAGTTACCTCTCTTGTTATTTGAGCTTCTCTTTGGAGTAATTTTTGTCTTTCCTGTTCTAAAACAAGTAGTTCTTCTTCCTCTCCAGGTGTCAATGCAAAGGATATGGGATTACCTAAACGCTTTGTTATTGCTTCCATAATATGTTCCATTGTTTCTGTTTCATCATCCATAACATCTAGAACTACGGGATGTATTTCTATTTCATCAAAAAAATTCAGTACTGTGTTGTCTTCAGTATTATTAGCTCTAAAATCAGCCAACCTACGTATCATGTTTTCCTCTGTATAATGAGTACCCTAAAATCATTAACTCTCAGTCAAGTAAGCAACGTAATATTTTGTGAAGATTACTTGAATTTCTCGTTCTGGTAAAGACATAATACGTTCGCAAAGAAATTCATCTGTTGCTTGTAGACTGATAACGTAGTCAGGAAGAAATTTACTGCCACTAGCACCACCACCTTCTTCTTCAGCAACCTCTTCTTCTTCATTTCCACCTTCGCCTCCGGCAAAAAGTTCTTTTGTCTGTAATAAAAACAACAAATAAGTGTATAAATAAATGAACAGAGCTAAAAATATGTTGTACTTGCTCCATGGTCTTTGGATATCCATCCATAATATAACCTTGGTTCTGACAACGATTACTTGATATAAAAGTCTTTATTAAACGATTAATTTGATCATCAGGAAGCCTGCCATTCTCACTTTCTGCCATGGTTTCTTCAATTTCTTTTAGTTGTTCTTCAAGTTCATCAACACCTATCTCTTCCTCTTCCTCTTCTTCTTCGCCAACATCACCTTCGTCTTCTTCTACATTATCACCTGCTTCTAGGGCCTTTTCTTTCTCTTCCTTTGCTAATGCTTTTGCATTTAGTATTTCTATATTATCTTTCTATAGCAAAAAGATAAATTTAACAAATAAACTTACTATGATAGTTTCAAATTATAATTTCTTCAAACAGTATAGAGGGTGTTTTGAAAACACTTGCCTTTTCTTACAATTTGTCATTAAAAGGTAAGGAATGCTAAAAAGTGTGTCATCCTCTGCCTATGTACATTTACAACTCTGATGTGTGAATCAATTGTAAAGAAATTACTTTAAGCATACAAAAAGTGTCATGTCACTATCACATATTGCTTTGGAAATGGGAAAACCTTGAACTTTGGAAGATTTTGGAAAATTCGATTTTATGCAATAAACTAACAGTAACTTATCTTCTCACACTTAAAAAGCATATGTTCTTAAAGATGGTTCCTTATATAAAAATTCCATTTCCATAATGGAGTTTATGGCCGCATATTCACATGAACTTTTGTTTGTAATCTCGATGAGTAAATACTACACTCTCCATAAGAGCAAGATTTTTCAAAAAATCATGTTGCAAGATATAATACATTCATGTTGTCTTGAGAAGAGGGTCGACCATGGCTTTTGATTTGTTAAGTTGGAAACGGTTTGGATACATTTTTGTTATATTGGAAGCCACAGGTAATTTTGTTTATTAAATTGAAAATCAAATAAGTAACGCTAAATACATTAATTAATAGAAGATTGTGACAAATTTAAATTATGTTTAATAAAGTTGAAGAAACGGTAAAGAAAGAAAGAATAATTAAAATAACGGTCTAGCACGTCGAATCCAAGATTGGAATCGCGCTTGAAGATGACCT
Source organism: Ignelater luminosus (assembly GCA_011009095.1). Classification (NCBI taxonomy): domain Eukaryota; kingdom Metazoa; phylum Arthropoda; class Insecta; order Coleoptera; family Elateridae; genus Ignelater; species Ignelater luminosus. Next base: position 50,775 of record VTPC01005647.1, on the reverse strand, counting down.
CCTTGCCGAATGCTTTCTGTAGCATTGTATATTCTCTGCAACAGTTGTTCTTGGGTAGCAATCCAATGATTTCATATGCCCCCATAAATAAAAATCTACGGGATTATTTAAATCCGGCGATCTCGGAGGCCAGGCAACCGGGCCACCACGATCGACCCATCGACCAGGAAAAACGATATTTAGATGTTGTACCATTTTTATCATAATGTGGGGGAGCTCCATCAAAAGGTCGTTTTGCAGAAAATTTAAATACACTGTCCCAGTCATTTGGTTGGGCAAGGTAAATGGCCTGTTAGTATACCATTTACAATTCCAACAAAAACATTGATTGAAAATATCTGCAGATAATCAGACCTGTGTATGATGTGAGTTTTTTCTATATCGCAGCAGTGTGGCTGCAGTTCGCCTGATGTATACATACGTGCTGTTTGAATTAGAGACAAAAACGTTGCAGATACATCAGTAGGATACAATCGTGTAGTGCAAATTCTTCATTTGTATAAAGGGTTAGTCATAAGTAGAGCCACCTTTTTTAAATCGCAGAACTCTTGCTAAACAAATGAAAAATTAATTTCTTTACTGTTTAGTAAATGTCATATTGACAGTTGAATTATAACGTGAAAGATTTTGTCAGAATAGTAACTATTACAAAATGAAACGAATTGAAACTGAGTGTTTTGCGAAACGAGTGTGCAAGTTTCATACTCGGTGTGGTTACAGTAAATGTGCTGCATTCAACCATTTTAAAAATGAAGGAAAATCGCGACGTAGCATCTACAGAATAATAGACCGATATGTTAAGAGAGGGGTGATGGAGTATCAGAAATTATCCGGAAGACCTAGAGTTGCAACAAGTGATCAAAATTTATGTCACATTGGGAGACTGATAAAAGACAATTCTCAAATTTCATAAACTAAACTTGGCATTCGACTAGGACTTTCTCAATTATCTATAGAGAGAGCTAAAAAGAAGTTGTCTATTAAGTCATTTGTCCAAACATCTGCACCAGAGTATATAAAAAACCAAGAGGAAAGATGCTGTAAAGAAGCAGCGAAGCTTTATTGTGCAATGCTTGATGGAAAAAAAATTGTGCTGGATGATGAAAGTTATATACCCTGGGATCCCGATGAAATTCCTGCAAGAAGATTTCTTATGGCAAAAAACACTAATTCTGTTCCCTATCAAGTGAGATTTCGACCAAAAACTAAATTCCCTAGTAAATTTTTAGTATGGCAAGCGATTGATTCTGATGGTAATGTTTCTGAGCCCTATGTGAGGAAAGGAACTATTGATACCGATGCTTATTTAAATATTCTAAAATTTTTGATCCCATTTATTGAAAAACATCATTCAAAAGAAGGTATAATCTTCTGGCCGGATTTAACACTGGCCCATTATTCTAAAATAGTGACCGAATTTTTAACTCAGGTTAATGTTAAATTTGTTGATCGAGAATCAAGCTCTCCAAATTTGCCTCAAGGGCGGCCAATAGAAAAATTCTGGGCATTATCAAAAACAAAGTATTCTCAAAGGTCCGCACCAGCTAAGAACTTAAGAAAATTTCGACAAATTTGGAAAAATATTACTGCAGAAGTGGCAGCAGAGTCTGGGCAAAGTCTTGTAAAGGACCTCAAAAGAAAATTACGACTAATATCCAGCGAACGTGTTTATGCTCCTTTAAAAATTAAAACTAATAAAAAGAAACATTAATTTTGTTATTTATGTAAGAAAAATGTTTTGTTTGTATCATCTCATTCAATAAAGTGACTTTGAAAAAAGTGGCTTTACTTATGACTAACCCTTTACGTTCTTCAATTCAGCAAAAAATGGAAAATTATGGAAGATGATTTAATCAATTACCAACTTTTGGCACTGCGTAAGGGGTACAAGGTGATGGAATTAAACAAGTAAGTATTTCTTTTTTCATAAGTATGAAACTGATTGTTCCCATTTTGAAATTGATTGTTCCCAATTTGAAGTTGAAAAGGTATAGATTAAGATATAAAAAATGGAATTTTTATTAACCATAGAAATAAAAATTAACGAAAAATCATAGGTATATTAAAAGGTTAATATAGCTAATGAAACGACGCTGAATGAAGTCGTATTTGTGAGATAAAAGATACGTATATCTATTTCTTTCTGTCGGATTCCTACGCAAAGAATTTTAGTGCTCAGAAGTGTTGGTATCTTTTGTTTCACACGTCTCTTACAGGATAAAAAGGAAAAGAGATAATAACGAATGTTAGCGAGTAGTAAATACTACACAATTCACGTGCGCAATCAAATTTCTAACCTAAAAGCTCAACTTTGAATTTACTTTACGTTTTGTGGAACGATTCGCCTGTTGTACATTTAATATAATATAATTTTTTAAGATATAAAAAATATTGAATATACTTTCTGATATATGCATCTTGTGCGTTGACTTTTAAATATTCCCACATTTCTGTGGCCTTCGCGAGTTTACGACAGGCGCAGTAGATACCAGCAGCGAAAAGAGAAAGGAAATATCTTTTTCTTTTCTAAATGTTGGCTTTGTTTCCCACTCATTGGAGAAAGGGATAGTTAGCTATATTAACCTTTAATAGATATATGACGAAAACGATTAAACCGGAAGTGATATTAATGAATGGTGTTAATGGTTATTTATCATTATCAGAATGTCAAAAATTTGTATAGATATCTATTATATGAAGTTGTAAGGAAATATACCTTTTGGATATTTTAAAATTAATTCAAATTATACCCAGTGGCGGCTGATGGCCTAACTTCAGGTGGTGCCAAAACCACGTGTTCGTCGCTTGATTGGTTTTGGCACCACCTGAAGTTAGGTCACCAGCCGCCACTGATTATACCTATAGAACAAGGGTAGATACAAAAGATAACCTATACTGATCTGTAATCTTTGCTAATCCAAAGAGTAAAACTAAATATACGAGGTGTCTCTAGATTCGACAAAGACAAAATCAACAGACCTGTATTTTTCAATTTTTACGATATTAAGGGAACCAGAGGCCTTAAAAGGAGTATTGTAACAGGAGGATGTAATGCACGAATATTCAAAATTCGAGCAAAATTTAACAAACTATTTTTAAAATACAGTAAAAAAATAATATCTCAGGGTGCCCCTTTTTAGAGAACCTCTAAAGCTTTCTTAATATGTATATAATAATATAAATACAGGTCAGTTAATTACACCTAGATGGTTTAGAGTTTTTAATTTAGATTTATCATTAAGATTACCAGGTTTTTGATGGTGTTATCTATAACCATTTTCACAGATAAATAGTGTGCTCCATAATATTCAGCCAATCGCTTTGCAATTCGCGTTTTTCCCACGGCAGGAGGACCATGAACAATTACTCGTATCGGTTTCAATTCTCTGATCGTTCTAAACTCATTTACAATATTACCCATATTTTCTATTAAATTTAATTCATTTTGCCATTCTATCTCAAGATCTTCTACTATAACCCCTGGTTCCATAATTAAATTGACTGTTAATCGTTCAAAAAGAGTTTGCTAAAATCAAAGCCGAATGATAAACATTTTGTTTTACTATTTTAGATTTACCTTAATCTCTTTGTACAAGAATGCTTCCTCTGCAACAACATCTTTTACTTTACCACTACCCATTGTTTTACTCAATGCTTTTATAATTTGTTTTAATTTAGAGGGTGTTTGTTCAACTGCAAGTATATATTGCTTACTTGGCATTTTTTCCATCAATCTATAAATTATCCTAGCAAATTACGCGGATTAATATTCTTAAATGAAGAGTTAATCAACAATAATTACTTGGCTAAATCTTTTATGTGTATTAAAGGGACAGTATTTTTTCCTGGTAGAAAACATGGCAATTCTGGTTCGTTATACCACGCTAGTTTAAACAGAAAACTGAGGTCATCTTCTTCTGCACCGTATATTATCCCTGATGCAATGACGTATGTTTTTAATTTATCTTTGAACTGCAACGTATTTGTAATAACAATTTCTTAATATTAGTTCTGACAATTAGTTTCTACCTTTCGTCCTTTTAAAACAACCTCTTTCTCACATTCTATGTGCTTTTTATAATTCGGATGTGGCTTACGTTTTTTATAGTCAGCTTCTGTAAATGGTAAATCTGGTTCTTCCTGAAACATTCTAATGTAAATATTACCATTAAATGTTAATGTTGGACTGAATGCCTACAGGATCAATAGGTTTCGTAAGGGCCCATGTCATTGCAGTAGATATCAGAATGAAAACTCTTAATTCTTGAATACCCTTAAATGTCTTTGGACCTAATTCTTTGAGTTTTTCAATTTCAGCTTCCATAACTGCGAGTAAATTCTACTAATAAGATGTAATTAAGACAACAGGATATGATTACCTGCTAAAGTAGAGAGAGCTTTAGGTATTTCTTCAGGATCCTTAGTTATATCATAAATGACAAAACCACATTTTATAATGTTCTCGAAAAAATCCTCGCTGTCTTCTCTTACAATGAATAAGATGTCTTCAGTTTTCTTATGAAAAGGCTTATGCAATGTGCCTATTATCTCATATTTAACTGAAGGTACTGATTCTGGTTTTGGCGTTGCAAGTGTTTCTTCATTTTCAGCTTCTTGTTCTTCTTCTTCACCTCCCTCTTCTGCTTTCTCTTTTTTTGGCATACCATATAATTGATCTGCGAGAAACTAAATACAGTAATATTAAAGCATGAACTCTGGTACATAGCAGTTTTCCTTTTAACATTTTACCGATGATATGTGTTTTGCATTGTACGAATCCACATGATTTAAAAATATTCTATGAGGAATAAAATTTGGTTCTTCATATAGTGCCTCAGCTCCCAATGCTGCTGTATCTTCTGCTTTCTTTTTGGCGGCACTAAAACCAAACAAATCGTCTATATCTTTGATTTCTGGGTAATCTGGCAATGGCATTTTAAAATATTTTTATGACAGGTCATAAATCATGAATATCTAGATTCTATATCTATGATCTAGATTTGGAGATTAGGAGTCCGAAGCTGGTTTTTGAAGAATAGGAAAATTGGTAAGACATCGGGACTTGAGACTATCAGCAGATATCGGATGTGGTTTTTAGAATGTTCTTCAATTTGAGTTAGGTTGCTGGCGTTGCCGAAAAATATCACCGAGAGATGTTTCTTTGGCTTTCTTCTAGGAATATTGCAGGTGAAATTTTGAACTTTTGGAGTACGCGATCTTTGTTTTTGTTAACTGCTCTATTCACGTATCTATTTCTTAGAAATTCCAGGCGCACATTTATTGGAAGAATCACTGGCAGGTCGCGTATTTCTTCCAAAGTGATAGAAGCGATTTAGATCGAGCATCCTCCTACAGATGGTCCTTTTCTACTGTCCTAGATGAATGGTGGCATATGGCAGTACGATAACGAAAATGGTGAACCTAAAGTCGATGACGAGTTGTATGAACGTCTTGTAGGTGTGAAGCAACATCCTAGGATGACAGCCTGGAATGCCATCGCTGAGTTTAGACAAAGCCGCTGTACTGCTGGTCGTTCCATCTCAGCGCGGAGGCAAAGATGATGCCAATTGCCAAGGTAGGTGGCTGATGAAGAAAATTCCTGATGTGAGCCTCAAAGCTCCAGATGTACATCTGCTCGGTCGAATCTCTCGGTTGTGGGCTGAATCTTTGTGGTTTGATATGCCTGTCTGGACCAGAACTGTAGACCTAGAGTGGTCGCTAGAATCTTGGAAGCTTCCGCAGAACTACAAGACGATACCCATATACAGCCAAGGAATTTTCGGTTACAAAGGTGGATTGCCAAAACGTTTCTGTTATAGTAACAAACCATTTTGTATTCCTAACAAGGCACTTTGTTGTTTTCACATTGATTTTGGTTGTCCTAACGAGAGTTCTGTTGTAATAACAGAAAATCGTTCTGTTATCGCGAGACGTTGTGATGGTAACAAATAAAGAGAAAGGGAGGAATGATAGAGGATGGAACCTTGGTAAACGCCACCGACTTAGAATGTGCTTCACAATTGACATCGCAGCGATGCAAAGCTACTACAGTGAATATTTGATTAAAATTAACATTAACATTGTTAATTTAAGAAAAGAATTCAACAAAAATATTAGTTGTTAGCAAAATTCATTTTTTATTTATTAATAGTATCGATCTGTGCCACAAACAAAATTCTACTTAATAGCTTTTTACACATTCTCAGCACCATTTGTACCTATTTTAGGTTCTTCCTCATTTAAACTATAAGAGAGTGCATAACTAAAATAATTAGCAAGTGCTTCGTATATAGCATTGGTATTTTTTCTGTGTTCGCTACTCATTTCTTCTTCTTCTTCTTCTTCTTCTTCGTCGTCGTCGTCGTCGCCTTCTTCTTTGTTGGTTTTGTGATCTTTATTGTTATCTTGTTTAGAATCCATCTTTTTAAAATCGGTATCCTGTTTAACATCAGTCAAACTTCTATAATTAGTACCTACAGGTTTTCTAATACCTGTAACATCTTCGTTCTGCACATCTGCAGGAGCTATACCTTTTAAAAGTCTTTTCAATCCATCAATAAAATTTTGCCCCCCGTTACCGTATACGTAACCAGTGGAACTCTTCCTACAACTTGCATTACAATGCCTGACAGCAATGCCTTGCTCTGTTTTATTTTCCTTGAAGTCTATCCATGGACGACTAACTTCACTTAGAATTTCATACTGAATTGCTAACGAAACTGCAATAAAATTGGCAGTGTAATTATTACAGTGTTATGGTTACAACAAAAACATGTGTAGCTATTACCACCAATTAAGAAGCACAACCAAAGCAGCAGGGGGATGTTCATATTCTTGTTATCAATTACCAAGGTGAACAATAGTTTTCGTTCTCTTTCAACAAATAGTAACAGCAAGGTAGCACGAATAATGTAATTAATACAACTTATATATACTATAATACTTGATTCCTAAATCAAATAATTGATAAGAAAATAATTTAACAAATAAAGTCATTTGATGACTTGTAGTTAAATCCACAATAGCTAATAAAGGTTGATGAATTAAAAATAATTTTATTTTAAATATTTCTCAGGATTTAGCAAATGTTCGTCTAATATCTACAAACGTATTATAATATTATCTTGCTATTCTTCTTGTCCTAACTTTATTAATTATTACAAACAGTCCAGCACCTTAATCGTCAAGGCCGCAAAAAGTCTTTATTTAAGACCACCAATATGTTTTGAGCCGGTCCTGGCCCAAAGTCCAGATACAAATCGAATTTTGGATTATCTTGGTCTCCTTAGATCTGTTTTGGTCTTTCTGGACCATTAAAGCCGGTTAAGTCTTTTGAGTCTGGAATATTTTGAATCGGTTGAACTTTCCAGATTGGGGTTTTTCAACCCAGTTGAGTTTTGTGTAGCGATCGTTCCTTTCAGGCAGGTTGTTTTCTTCCGACCATTTGAAAGTTTCAGGCAGAGTTTTGAACAGTACTCGAACTTGGATCACTTTGTATCATGAAACAAGGACCTGTGACGTGCAACACGAAAAATCTTTTTTATTTTCTTGCAAGCCGATTTGGAACAATTTAACTAGTTAAATCCATTTCTGACAAACTAACAAAATAGGTAACGTTCGTGTATTGGCACTGAAAAGGAAAGATCAAAAAGTAACGAAATTTAATTTTTTTCCGCGTGTTTCACCCGTGAAAGAAATTTGGACTTTTACAATCTTTGAATAAGTTTAATTAGAGGATTAGTAACAACTAACATGGTCACAAATTGCTATCTGTCACTATCAAAATTGCAGGTATATGGTAATAATTTCTTAGTTAAGCTTATCTAACGATTATAAAAGTGGGACTTATTGTTAGTATTCAAAAGTTAATTAAATGCAAGTCAGTACGCTCGAAATCGACATTTTGAACCCAAGAATCACTACCATAATGAGATTTTGGCACATGGTTGTGATATTACAAGATAGCGTACCTTTTTGACTATACTGCCCTGTAAAGTAAAAAAGAAAATAAATCTGAAAATAAGTGATACAGACCAATATCTCAAAACTATGATGTTCCGAAATAAGACCTTTTTGATTAGCAGGGCAGTATTGAAATGACTAAAATCAAAAGTCAAGAGTAGCCTCAAACTGTTTGTTATTGTTATTATCAACTAAAGACCCATGAATTTACATTCTTGTTGCACCAAACCTTATTAACACATTACTACCCGCATGTTGACTGGCGAAGATTTCTTCAGTCCTTTTATCTTATCCAAACGGACTTAGTTAAATAGCATGGCAGAAACATATTTACGTATTGTGCTAGTTAGTGGAAAAGAAGGTTTTTGGATTGGTGAAAGAAAGCATCTTGTTGAATTGTGCAAAATTTAATTAAAATAGTGTTTTTGACTTGTATCAATTAAAACCAGATTTCTTTTCTCGAGGTCTAGTGATATTAGAAGTTTCGAAACTCAAACAAAACTCAAGCGATCAGATCAGAAAATAATGTTTTTCTGAGATGGAACTCAAAGGTAGCCGGTTTCATATCTCATCTTCTACAAAGTATCTAGTCGTTAAGTATAATATTTGTACCGACATTTCGCAAGGACTATTCAAGTCTATTTTAGAATCCGAAGAGAACCCCCATGTTCCCATGCGCCTGCTTCCTACCATAGGCACCCTGGAAACTTTATTTATACCCCCTTACTACAACCCTGTTTCCTTTCCAGAATATTCATTCAGTCATTTTTAGAACGGCGCGACGAGCAGAATATCTTAAAATATTTAGACGCGATAATGTTTATTAACTTAAGCTTAGGCGTCTATTTTCTACCTGAGAGTGTTGGTAAAAGGATAAGTAAATTGGTGCCTTCTGGTGTGACATTGCCGCCTCAATTATAGCAGGGAATTGACCGTGCAAGCCGTTGGTACGTTTTTGAATACTGCAGTGGCAAGATCAGTGCTTAGTTTTGTCGTTCTTTGTGTTTACTGATAAATTAGATTTGTGTGTCTACGGCATTGGTAGGCAAATATTTCTGTGGCGTACTAGAATCGCAATTAAAATGTCAGTTTCTCATACCGAAACTTGTACAAGAAGATCGTTCATTGTAGTGAAACATTTTATTCCGGATTCGTAATTTAATTATTGCGCAGTTGGTCTAATCCATCGGATTTGCGCCTCACACGACTTGTTCCCCTGGTTTTAAGAGAAGTTTATATTATTTATTTAAATCTGTAACATTTTTTTCATAAATCACATGTTTAGGTCAATTGATAATTTCTGTAGAAAATCATTTTTTCTGAGCCGTCTTAGTATTAAAATACTGATTTATATGCACTAAGATAGTTTGGATTTTATGTATTGAAAAGTACCCATGATATGTATACAAAGAATTCTTAGTTATGTTGCAAAACGCTGGATTGACCATTTACTGTTGATCTGTTACAGTGTAAATAATAATATCTAGTACGCAATCTTTTTTTGCGTTTCACTTGATTTTATTCACATGTTTAAAAAATGTTAAAGTTTGTTACTACATGGTTGTTTGAATCTGCACTACAAAGTTCTTTAAAGATGGGTTACGAAACGTAATTGCAACTGTTCTACGGGAACTAAACCCTCGAATAAGTAAGAGGTAAATACGAGGTTGATGTATCAGAGTAAGAATGTCACGATATTAAAAATGTGAATTAATACATAAATATTAAAAACAAAACTTTCCTTATTGTTAAATTAATGAAGGTAATTAAGGCAAGAATGTATAGCTTAAGGATTACAATTTTCCTTTCTAAATTGACCAAAATATGTATAATTAGAAAATACAGAAAACACACAAAGACACTTTTTCTACTGACCATGGACACGTTATTAAGTAAGTAATATTTTTAGTTTTTTATTCTTGTATTGTTATGTCTTGTTTTATATTATTTTTGTGCAAACATATTAAGCTATAAAAACGTAGAATAAATTTGTGTAAAACCTCTTCCTGTATCTAATTTTTAACATCAGACAACCCCGATTATCGGTGTAATAGTGTTGGCAGTGGTACTAGAGCCTACCGACCGGTAACATTGATTATTCTCGACAGATGATTTATTTATTTGATAATAAACAGCAAGTCATTTTTAAACACTGCTCATGTGAATAAGTATTATTATTATTAAATTGATAATAAAGAACAATGGTTTATTAGCTTAAGTATTTTTATGAATTCTGTTTTATAATCAAGGTGTTATGATTATTTGTAACGAAACAGGTGTATGAGAATTACATACATGAAGGGGTTAATTGTAAATAAACTATTGTAAATCCTTCAGATAATCAATCAGTTTTCCTCTGGGTACTTTCGGATGTGTGTGGTGTTTGCTAGATATGTCATGAGGGTCTACTATTAGTTTTCTTTGTTTAACCATTTTCTTATTATTTGGAACATGAACTTCAACAATTCTGTTTTTGTATGGTTTTTTGATCACATTTAATTTTTTACGATAGCGTTCTGAACTAATATCTTTCACTTTTAACTTATTGCTAATACTTTTTAGTTCTTGACGATGACCAGGAGAAAAGTCATCCGCTGTTATAGTTTCAGTCTGTTTGTCTGAGTTGTTTAGACTGAAACTTCTTCTGTAATCCTCAGTAATCAACCCTCTGGGCATCCGTTTTTTACTGAATTCGTTCAATACAGCACGCGCATTGAATTTTAACTGCATTTTGTGATCTGAATTAGTACTACCGTCTGGTTCCTCTACCCAATTTCCATCTAATGCTGTAGCCGACCAGTTGCCGGAAACATTGCTAAAACCGCTGCAGTTGCCAATAAACCAACCTTGTAAATTACCTGTATCAGATAATTTGTTGTTACTCTTCCATATTCCGCTACATTGCCAAATACCGCCTTGAATTATTTTGTCGTTCTTTCGCCCATTTCTCATACTTCTTCTGGATGTGCTTGCATTTTGTGAAATGCTGCTATGCAAATAAGTCTTGTTTCGAGCTTGTATTTCATGTATATTTTGTTTTGTGATGTCCGCCGTTAAATGATGGGTTTTATTTCCTAGACTTTTTTTACTACGATCACTTTTGGCCCTCATTATTTTCAGAAGACCCTTCGCATATGTTTTTGCTTGATTTGTTTGTGAAATTACTAAACATTTAACAATAATAAAACATACATTGGATAAAAAGAGGATTACTTACTAAACAAACAAGTTAAACACAAGATTGAAAACCAAATTTTATTCATTTTTTTAAATTATGCCTATTTGAGATATTTGTATAGTGTGTTCATACGTTTCAACTGTAAAAGTTAAGTTAATTAAATTAAAATACAAAAACAATTATGTTTTAATGTCAAATAGTATTTTTATGAGGCGTTTCAAAGTTTTTACGATTGATATATTTCGATTGTTTTAGACAAGGAAAACTTCACAAAAATACGTGCATACATTGTTCCTCGAACAATTCTCACCAAAACTTGTTTGAGCCGGAGAATCAGGTCTCTTCTAGTAATTGAGATGCTTCAGAGTACATCGAAAATGGGCATCGTGTTATTAGGATTCACTGGCTAAATTTTAGGATCTACATCAAAATGTAGGCTGTCCCCACAGATAGTAGAGAACATACGGTCGATGCATTGAGTGGAGCTCGATATCAACAAAGTTCCAGTAAACGCAAATGGAGGGAATAGTTGGTTTTACTATTGTACTTTGTCCTTCTGTTTACTGTTTTTTTTTAAAAATAGAAATACATAAGGTGTTTTTGTTTTCCCAGAAATGTAACGTGTATAACTTATGTTCTTTCAAGATCTTGGAAACCATAACGCATTTTATACTAATCATGAAATGAATTTAGAAGTTAAATTGAATATCGTCTCTTTACATTCAGATCTAATTAGTACTGATATTCTTAAAACCATACGCATCAAAATCTATCAGGTTATTCTTTAAAGTTTTTTGTAATTAAATTTTGTGTTGGAGGGAGAACATTGGGAAGTGGGATAGACTGAGGACTAAGCTAACGTCACGCTACTGATTGGCTGGAAGGCAAATGCATCGACCGCATGTTCTCTACTATCCGTGGGCTCTCCCCACGGATAATAGAAAAGACACGGTCAACTGATTGAGCGCAGCTTGACGTCAGCCAAGTCCCAACAAACGCAAATGGCGGGAAATGGTTGACGTTATGTTACGGTTATTTCGGTGTATTTTGTCCTGTTTTGTAGAAATCAGTATATTAGTTAGGTGTTTTGTTTTCCCAAAAATGTAACGCGTACAACTTGTCTTTTCAAGGCCTTGGAAATCACAAAGCAATTTACATTTTGCATGAATTTAAAAGTTAAGTTGAATATCGTCTCTTCATCGTTAGAGCTAATTAGTACTAATATTCTTAAACCCATATGCATCAACATCTATTAAGTTACGCTTAAAGTGGTTTGTAATTAATTTTTGATCCCAAACCTCGGCAATTTTAGATAAAGGTAAAAAAATTAGTAACTTAAATAAATATATGGCACCAGCGCTTATGGAATTATATCATGTGGAAGGGAGAACATCGAACAGTGGGATAGACTGAGAACTACGCTGACAAATACGCTACTGATTGGCTGGAGGTGAAATCAGTTGACCGTGTTTTTTATAATATCCGAGGGCTCTCTCTATGTCGACTTTTGTCTCTAAAGCATTCCAGTTTTTCTAACCCTCTTGGAGAATAACTGGGTGTGACCGCTACAGGCGGCCACCAATATACTAACACGGATGGGAGCTAAGTAAATATAAACACGGGTCGGACTTCGCTCCCTTTATTAACTTTCTCAATGAAAATATTCTCTAATACGAGAGTTGACAAAAATGGAATACATTATCGTTTTGGTACCTATGTCATATAAGCCAGTCATTCTGGTGTTTCCAAAAGACCTATCGGTAACCAAGCACCTTTCGTTTTTTTAGAAAAGGGGTTTTCCCAGTAGCCCTAATCCCCTTGGAAACTGTTCCTATGGTCGGCAACGACGTAGGAGAGCGGTGGATTTGCAGAGGAAAGTGAATTTAGTGTAACTAAAACAGACAAATTAGATTTTTGTCAAAAAAGAACAACTGAAAACAAAGGAAGACCTAATAATGTGCCCGACCACCACTATTTCGAATACATTGATCCACTGAATATGCCGGAATTTTAAATAAGATTGAATCAATTTTACTTGAAGTTCATCTTTTTACAGATTGCAATATAAAATTAAAAACAATTTACGGTGACAAGGTGGTGAAATGAGAGAAAGGCAAATGAAAAGTTAAAATTGACATAATAGAAATATAGAAAAAGTGCACCGGTACAAGGTATTGAAAGAACAGAAAATATGGCACTGGGTAAACAAATTCCAACCGCATTCAACGTTTGATCCTGTTCCTTGTTAATGGTCATAGCGTAGGTGAAATGTGAATCGGAAACTGTCTTTGTCTGACCTTAAATCGACCCGACGAATGAACTTGCGATCGCGGGTCAAACGACTGGTACTGTCTATTCATTCCTCGCCGATGTAATTTCTGTTCAATTGACGAATCTCCATCGCGTATCTTTGCGTAAAGTTTAGAGGAGGTTAAACTCCAAATAATATGCTACAGTTCTCTGTTCTGTCGATGCTGAAATTCGTCCGGATCTCCGGTTATCTATACGAATGTGCGGTATCATGTCATTGCCCAAGGTAATACTGACAAAAGGTAAGTTGTTTCGACAAAGGAATCTCAACATCGAATTCACCAGTTCAAGAGCAAGTCATGCTTACTTCATCCCAGATGATTATCTTCGCGATGGAAGACCTGACAGCGTTCGTGTACGCACAATTTTGGCAAAGGGTCACTTTCTTGCCCTTGTAACGTTCGTAGAAGGTTTATCTCGGATCACTTTGCTAAAATGAAAAAGGAATGCGAGGCGGTCAATATATGAATTTCTATGGGGCACTATCTGAAAACGGCCTGGACGGTCGCGAATGAAAATTCGAAGATATGGCGCGTTGGGAAGACGCTTGTTAACACGATCAATTACAGCGATCTCATAGACCATAGATAGGTCATAAACTCTATCAGGAACGGTAACGGATTCCAGAGAGGTTTGCAGAGAGGAAAAAGAAGAACGTTCTGATTATCGTGTGCAACCGTTACTAATGAGCTTGCTGTGAACCGAGAAATGTTAAACAGACCCTAAGCGCACTTGATTAGCATTTACATTAACGTTGACAATATGACAGTCTTACTCTGAATTACATACATCAACAAAATAATCAGAATCTAGAATGTTCAGTAGATTGACTTTCAAACTGAAGAATTGAAAGGAATAATTACGTTGGAAAACAATAGTCCAACTAGTTGAGACGTGTATGGGGCGGTTTTGGTACTGTGCATAAAATCGGATGAAATGGCAGTTTATTTTGTTGTATACAATAGCAGTAATTATCTAGGTAGGCGGTGTTGTAGAGGTTTCTTGTATGAAAACACTGAAGGAAATGGGAACTTTGTTGGTCTCTGTCCTTGTAGTTCCATTCTTCCTACTGGCATTTTTAACAATTTTCCTTTCTGTTTTTCCTTAAAATGGTACTTTAGATGTATTTACATTGCTTGGTGTAAAAACATAAACTCCAGGTATACAGCAGCGTCCATTGCTAAGAGCTCTAAGAGTTTGGCCGTCTATTTGCAAAATTTTTAGTACACTCCATCTCTGTGAGCTTTTTGTACAATGGTGCGATAAAAAAGTATTTCGCGAACGCTGATGAGGGTAGTTCTCCAGCTACTGCAGTTGGCCACTCCAAGATTTCGTCCAATCGTGTGCACCGCACACCGTGGCACGCCTGTAACGACGTCCTCGCTGGTGTGCAAGCAAGATCCAATAGATTCGCATAAAACACCAATGTCATTTATGCCATTCATCAATTGCAGACAGTGCTACAAATCACATCCTACTGTCTTTTCTAGATCATAAGTAGCTTAGACCGAGATTTGACGACTACTAATAACATTTACAAGGTGAACGCTTGCATGTAAAGAGTTATCCGAGTTTTTAATGATATTTAGAATTTTAAAATGTAATTTCATTTTCCCGATGATCTTACAGCGTTTCAACCGTAAAAAATAAACTTCGTTATGTAATTCGTAAATTGCAGATTTTACTTTTTAACTAGATAACCTTGCAAGAAACAAAATCAAAAAGGGTTATATTCAGCGATCTTGTCGTTGAAGTTTGAAATATCTCTAATCTGAAACGGCACAGTGCGGTGAAACACCATCTTACTGATACTATAGCTGCTTTCGTTCGTGCCACTGTTGACTAAACAAGTGAATGTTCGATCACAGTTTCGAATTACGAATCATGTGCAATCTCCTTTTACTTTTGGATTATGAAAAGTTTATGTTTGGTAACGTAACAAGCCTTTGCAAAGAATAGCGTTCGTTTACAATGTATAAACATTCACCTATGATTTGTAAACATGGATTGTGTTCAAACGAATCATGATTCAATAACTGGCACGATGACAGCAGCTCATATGTTGCCGTCGGATACATATCGTCGGATAGCTCTGCATCAACTTTATTTGAGAATTAAATTGAATACCCACGGAGTTCGTTGGATTTAGGCCTTTTTGGCTTGCTCTTGTAAGACTATCTAAATAGCAATTCGTGACAATATTTAACGTATACTTCAGAAGCAGTGCATAACTTTGAACAGGAATCTATCTGTCAGTTACTGCATTACCAAGCTGTCCGGTATCAACATTTTGAGCATTTATTGTAATGTCTTAGTGAATCACACTACTGAATGCAACTAGCTTTCTTTTGTTACTTTGAAGTAGTTATCTACCAAAATGGTCTAAGATTAAATATCTAGAGCGTTTTTTCTCAGTTTTTGTGTTATGTAATCTATGAGAAAAAAATGTGTTGTTAGAACCTTCTAGAACTCGAGGTAAAATGCCAAAACAAACCAAACAACAAGGCATTAATAATTACGTTTTTTCTTAAATTTAAATTCTAATAACCTTAAACATATAAACTAACGTTTAAATTTATCGAATTTGACATGGAACAACAGCTCCTCTGGCGGAGAGAAAATCATTATATTGAGCTCAATTTACAATCGTCTTTTGTTTGGTGTCGGTAGTTTGTCTCACAATCAACTGGCTTTTACATGTGCTATCTTCTGTCTTCTTCCGAAACTAACGTAACTCATCTGAGAGAGACAGATGCAAAACATGCGCACCACCGCACAATCAAAGATAATACTCGTATTCTAGGTAGAAATCTCACAATTGGCAACGCTGCTTTCTGTGCCTGAAAAGTGAGACATCTAGTAACATTAGAAACAAAACGCTTAGATTTTGCGCCAATTTCCAGAAATAATTCCTCACGCAAATAGTCTTTGCACATACTGAACATAAGCTTATTTCATAACTGCTTAAATTTCTTTATTGTTTTGTTGTTATTATTTAAGTAAAATGTTGCATATTTTGTGTGTTATAAATATAAATTTTACTCGACGTCTTCAAAAATCCAAACATACTGTAATGACGCTATAATGATACCTGCATTTCTCTGGGTTTGTTTCTGGGATGATTAGACTAGAATTGCCTAGAACCATAGAACTTTGATGTCTGTAACAGTTTGTAAATATTGATTTCTGCAAGTTCGTTTGACATATTATTGCGATGAATACAAACGATACAAACTGAGCATAATGGAAGACAGCAAAGGTACACCAGAGAGTGATTATAGTATAGAATGTTTTCAAAATTATACAGCTCCTGAAGTATTTATCCAAGGACTAGCCGGAATAGTAAATCAGCAAGATGTTGAAAGTATGATAAGGGCACAGAAGCAGATGTAAGCAACTATAGGATGCATTTTTCTTTTTAATTGTATATTGTAATATTGTCCAGGTTGCAACGTTTTGAGAAAACCAATGAAATGCTTACCAATTGTAATGCATTAAGTGCTTCACGTTTAAAGACTGTTGGACCAGAGTTCAAAAAGCATACGCAACTTCTTCAAGAAATGAAAAAGGATTTAGACTACATTTTTAAGAAGATTCGTGCCATTAAAACTAAATTATCTGCTCAATATCCAGATGCGTTTGCAGAAGCACAAAGAAGTAGTTTAGCAGAAGAGTGTGAAGAAGATGATTGTAAAGCTGAATGTGTAGTAAATGAATCACAAGTTAAGGATGTTTCAAATGATGAAGAAGCTAACAAAATTAATGATAATGTAAAAAAGAAAGATTGTTCTGCCAAAGATCCTCAGGTAGAAGAGTAATTTGTGATAAAATCTTTTATTTTAATGTTATAATTCCTTTTGAATTTTTGTGATATAAGAACCTTTTAGTTCAAAGTTTACGCAAATAATGAATTGTAAAAAATATTTATTTAATATTCAAATAACAACTGACAAAAATGCTCATATAACTGTTTTATTAACTATTTTGTTGCATGCTGTTCTGTAAATAACTTGGCTTTCCGTTTGTATTCTGGTTTGTTATTTTTAAATTCTTCTGCTATTTCCACCATTAACGGATCATCTGGATTGGGGTTTTCTAGTAACATTCTTATAGCAATTAAAAGACCTTCTAATCCAATAGTAGGTCTCCAATTTCCTTTTGGGGGCATTTTTATTAAATCCAGACATATTCTACCATTGTCATCAATATTAGGATGATAGATTTTGGTTAGAAATTTTATTGATGGCGGGGAAAAAGGATAATTTTCTGGGACCATAAGTTCCAAATTAAAAATACCATTACAATAGGGTGTACTTTCAGGACCCACAATGCTTGCTTCAAAAACATTCAATTTATCGTCTTTCGCTGATAAACATATTCCTGGTGGTGGTGATTGTGTTATTTTTGCTAGTTCTCTTGATAATCTTTGTTGTTTTTGCATTTTAAGGTTACTTCTTGACACTGGAATAATATAACATTGAAATAGAAGATATGCGCCCATTCAATTTGCACAAATACCTTTAAGACTTATCACATAAAATCTAATATAATTAAGGCATATCGAGAAATTATTTTACAATTCGGAACTGCAGATTTCAGATTATTTAAATCTGAAATGTTGACAGCCCAGTCATTCACATCACTTTGATGCTGCCATCTACACGTGCAAACAATAAACAGTTGAAATTGTGATTTATGAATAATAAAAGTCTAAGCTTCTCTATTTAAACGAATTAAAAACTTTTCCTAGCTGTTATTCTAATTTAAAGTGTTAGTAATCAATTACTTGTGAAGTCCTAATTTACAACAAAACCAAGATATGTATTAAGAAATCAAAGTGTAAAATGCAGATAACTTTCGTGACTTCAGAGTAATAAAACGCAGTCGTTTGAGGTTTCTTCTGATTGGTTGATTTTAAATCAACATTTTTCCTGTCAACTGTTGTTTTCTCCTTCATTCAAATCACACTTGTAAAGATTTTTTGACAAAATGGCCCAAAATGTAGATCCGCACTATGCACAACGTTCCGATAATGCAAAACACAACGAAGAAGGTAGAAATAACCCCAATGATAGCCATGCAGTTACCAAAAGGTAAGGGAAAAATCAAATAAAATTACTAACCTTAACTCTGTATGAATAACATTAGATATCTAACAGAAATTTATACTGCATTTTAGGTTGCAAAAAGAACTAATGACCTTAATGATGTCACAAGAGAAAGGGGTTTCAGCATTTCCTGAGGGTGAAAATTTGTTCAGATGGATTGGTACAATTTCAGGCCCTAACGATACTGTGTACGAAACCCAAAGGTACAAATTGTGTTTACAGTTCCCAAATTCATATCCCTACACGGCGCCATTCGTAAAATTCATCACACCCTGCTTCCATCCAAATATCGATAATAATGGAAATATATGCTTAGATATATTAAAAGACAAATGGTCAGCATTATATGATGTACGAACCATTCTATTATCGATACAATCACTTTTGGGTGAACCAAATATCGATAGCCCATTAAATGCATTAGCTGCAGAATTATGGAGCAAACCAGAAGAATATAGAAAACATGTACTTGACACATACAAACAAGTTTAGTTCAGAACAATTTTAGTAAATGCAACGTTATTTTAAAATTAGTATTTAATGTGCTAGCAAAATATATACTACACCATAGCAGTTCTGCTAAATTTTATTTGTAAATTTAAATTTTGCTACATAATGTTTGCGTATAAATTGACTGATTGTAATTATTTGCTTGCAATAAACGATATGTTATATTAACTTTTCTTAATATTCTGTAGATTGCTTGACCTGATCAGAATCCACTAAACTAAAAGTGAGTAATTGAAGACTGAGATTGAATGAGGGGCTAAGTGCTAATAACAGTAAATGTATGGTTTTTGTCTAAAAAGGTGTAAAGTGCCAAGTTTTATGTTTCCAATAAGGAGCTAAGTGCCAAGAAATTGTTTATTCTTGCAAAAACCTCATTTTAAAGTATTACAAACCTACCTATTGATTTATATCTGCTAAAATAAAACAGTTTTGCCTCTCTTGCAAATTTTGTTTTTTGGCACTTGGTCCTTTATTCATTTTCACTCTTCAATTTACTTTTGTGAAATTTTTGTTGAAATAGTGATTAACATATTTTGAATTATAGATTATTCTGGAATTCTTGATGACTCATTTATAAATGTCTTATTGTTTGTTAAACAAGTTTCAATTGCACTGCAAAAATGTAAACAGAAAAAGAATGTGTTGTGATAAGATTGGCAAATATTTAATAATCCTAAGACTATTATAAATACTTAGTAAGATTTAGTTTGTATTTTGTTACATGTAGATATTGTTTTGAGCAATTTCACATAATAAAAGTTCAATTTGTTCTTTACTAAAAATTGATGTTCTGTTAATTTTATCAGACTTGTACTTTTAATATTTTGCTAAAATTCAAAAAAAAGCTGTAAAATAGAAATTCCACTCTTATACATTGATCATTACCTTAGAATACAGTTTCTATTATTTAAGATAAGTTATTATTATCAATAATAATCACAACAAAAAAGAGGATGGTATCATAAAAACAGCCCAATTAGCTTCGTCTTATAACTTTAGGAGAACTTAAGGTATGAATGATTTTTAGTAAAAGTGGTTTTTCGATTTTAGAGTCTTTTAAGAATATTATTAATGAAAACAATCTGACTCAGAGCTGGGCAAAACATTTTGGTAAAATGCTTCAAGCACTGGATTTGAATTACTTTTTAAAATGACTGCTTGGTATTGGTAATTGAGCTTGGTGCTTTTGGTAAACAGGGGTTGACACACTTTCGGAGTGCTTTTCAAAGCCTTCAAGTATTTTTGAGTACTTTGATAGTTGAACAATTTCAATTTTAAGCACTTTTATAGGGCTGAAGGCTTTAATTTTCAAGTATTTTGTAATTAATGTTTTAGGTTTTTAATTATTGTGCTTGGTAATTGAAGCACTTTTTTAAATATTAGTGTTTGGTAATGCAAAGTGTTTCAGCTTTAGTGCTTTGCTCAGCTCTGATCTGACTTAATGTGCAATAGTTTATAGTTTTTGCAAACTTTCTTTTTTTTGTAATACAGTAACGTTATCTCTATGGTAACAGCCAATCAGTTGGTCAGTTGCTATGCAATAACGTTATTGTGTATTGAATGTAGGTTATGCAAAAACTCCTTAATATCTTATCATTTTACCGTTGCTTTTGGTATGGTGCATTTTCCCATGCACCACTATCAGCACTTTTTCCAATTATTTACAGTCCTTTATCTTACATAATAATGAGGTCAATGGATTATTCAGGCGACAGTTGTGTGACTATTAAACCTGGCAGATCACACAGTCTAAACTTTTCTCTTTTACATACAGAGATCTTCAACAAACTAAATCAACATTAGTAAGTAACAGACTTAGTATGCAATAGCAAGGTAGGAAATGCAGCAATGCAAAAGAGATTTTAATTCATGTTTTATGCAAGCGTGAGGATCTGTTAGTGTCTTAAGATTTAAATGTAAATGTGATTTAAAACATTGCTATCAGAAGGGTGTCCACTTTTGGAGAGGCCACTAGACTTTAAGATAGATAATTAAAAATTTATTTTTATGGCTTTTCCAAGATATTGAGGAATTAAAAGATTGAATTCATGATGAGATTTGATGTACAATGCTAAATAGAAACTGTTGAATAGAAATCCACTGTTACTTTTAGTTTCTTTCTTTTGCTGCTTTGAAATAGGGTAAACGCACCTAAATGCATTCCTGTAGCCCGCCACCTAATGAATTATTACTTTATAAATAAATTAACTGAGATTTCTAGTTCTGTGTTATCTATCATCTTTAGTTCAAAGTATCAATGTTACATTAATTCCAGCAAATAAAATTTATATGTCAATTATTAGTCTTTAGTTACAGAATGTGATTGTGCTAAGACAACTACCATTAAATGTGTTTAGTTGCCATCTAGATAAGATTTACACATTTTTCTTAACATGCTTGTCAAAATTTTTGTTTGTTAAATCAAAGCAGTATTCCTTCATACTGAATACAACAAATCATGGATTTTAATTGAGCAAATATTGAAATTAAGAGAGGTTGAGTACTGATGTCTACATATTTGTCTACTAGTCACCAGTTCATGACCTGCACTGTTGAGCACTAGGTATTTCACAATACTGGAATTCTTGTATGGTTATTGCTCAATCTTTTAATTTAATTTTGTTTATTCATTATCTACATTTATTAATCTGTCTGTAATTTATTCGAAAATTACTTCTTTTTTCAAAATAAATTAATTTTAGAAACTCAATAAATTCATACAACCGATTCAAAAACTAAAAAATATAATAAAAAGGAAATCAAGTGGAAACAACGATTCAATATTGGTAAATACAAAAATTAAATGTATAAAGTACCAAGAAGGTTTAATCGGTGGTACAAAAGAAAATGATCCGAGAAACAGGTTGTGATAAATGCCGTTCATGGTATACCATTTAAAATGTAACAATAAATAAAGACAAAAATTAATATCGTCTCCCCAACAAAGTTTGAAAAATTCGTGCAAGCATTGACTATCATACCTCCAGACGATCGTTTCCTCCTTGTTTAGACTTTAAAATGTATTGGATTTTTTGGTTTACTATGGAGATACCACTAATAAAGATTTTATTTGTCAAGCATGTGATCTGAATAAAGTTTCCAAGAACTTGTATGTAATCACTACATTTACATAATGTTTATAGTTTTGTTTAATTAAGACAAATTAGAAACGAAACTACAAGAAAAATGATCATTTAAAAAATGTCAATAACATCACTTTTTTCAATATTGCCAGAAAAATACAAAAACCAGCTAAAAAGTGTGTATTTAAGGGACTATACTTGTCACAGTGATTTTTTAAAACATTTATTGTAATCACTGATTTTAAAATGTAAAAAGAAAAACAAATACAAATATAATGCTTAATCATCTTCTGTATTCATTGCAGGCCCCTGAACGATGCCCTTATATAAAAGGACCTGAACTCATTATCTACAAACAAAAAGCATTTTCTTAGTCCTTCTATGATTCTTTTCTTAATGTGACACAAGACCTTTCTGCATGATATGCTTGAAGTTGATAGGCTGTGCTGTGCTGCTTCTGTGCAGCATTATAATTTAATGTTAGAGAAACATTAACAGGGTCCCCCATCTGAGAATGATACAAAATCCCTGACCTTTCCAGGTTTTTCCTGACTTTTTTTTCTCCAGATGTTTTTAAGGCTATTAACACTAATCAACAGTCAATATGTATACGATATGTTATATACAAAGTGTTGGAGGTATAACAGGCCATATTACTATGGGTGATAGAAAGGTTCAAATTAAGAAAAAAAATTGTTCTACAACTTATATCCTAAACACAACAGTTCTTGAGAAATTATACAAGTAAATTGCCTGCAACTTGGCAACAAAGTACCTAGGATTAAAATTAAAATTAATTTGTTTTTCTTGCTATGGAAATAAAAGTTTTTAAACATCCATCCATGATGCCACATAGTACATGTTTTTAGATCTATTGACTACACTCAAAAATTATAAAATCAGGTTTTGAAGTAAGGTTTTGTGATTTCAAACTATTATTGAAAGGCAACTTTTATCTTGTGCAGCATCTGCAGCAAAGTTTACAACTTATTCAAAAGTTATATCTGTCAACAAGTGGGAGAAAATCTTTTTGGAAAGACTAACTGTAAATATGTAGATTTTCTATCAAAATGATTTTTAAATAAAAAAATATGTTATCTTTGAAATTCATTAACTGACTAATTCACCATTTTATGTCCATTCTGAAAGGAAAGATGAACCACATGCAAACTATATAAACATAAATCGAGAATATTTACATTTTCATTCTCATATGTAGCAACTTAATAGATTTCCCATGAATCATCAAGTGAGAAAACAAGTTTGGATATACACAAATTGAAAAAAATAAATAATAAAGTTTTTTCAAACTTATTTTAGGGGCAGTTAAAAATTCCATGACAATTCCAGGTAAGGGGAAACCCCGATTAATCATAAAAAATGTCAAATCTGTGGAAATTTAGACTTTAACCCTTTTTCCATATTATGATTTAATTTCTCCCTTATCCTTTTTTGTTCCTATTAAGTAATACTAGTAATTTTTATTGATTTGAAGTCTGCTGTTATTAGGAAAAATGAAAGAAATGTTCTCTAACTAAAGAATCCCTTAAATAAGCAGTCAAGTGTTTATTCCACAATGGAATTTCTCAAAAATGTTGTTCTTCATTATTAAATTCTTCTAAACAAAATCTAAGAAAAACATCAATAGTATCATAATTAACCATGTGATAGAATATGGATTTCACATAAAGAAATTGTTTTTTGTAATCGTTTTGTGAGATACATAAATGAAAAAGTAATATAAACTGACTGGCAAAAAAAACCGGCCACCCTGAAGTATTTCCAAAATCACTTTAACAATTATTATTTTAACCAGTGATCGTTATTTGATTTAAGAACCATTCACTGTTGACACAGAATGTACAGATTAGCTAAAAAAAGAGACAAATTAATACAGAATTAAATTTAATTTAAACAGTAACAAAAACAGTCTAAATATGATACTTTCTTAATTAAAAACAATTAATGTGGTTGTTTATAACGGACCTCCTGATAATTATTAGTAGTGTCTATGTCCTCCTCGAGCTTGAATTACATCATTCAACCACCGTGGCATTGAAATTAATAATTTTCAAAGTGGTTTTGTGAAATATTTCAGGGTGGCCGGTTTTTTTTGCTGGTCAGTTTATATAACTAAATATATAGGTTTTTTTCATTTATGTACCTAATTTGACATCTGTCAAAATTAATCTCAAAATTTACAGTAAATTAATGCCTTTTCTCATTTTGTGTAAACGATTACAAAAAATTTGTTCGATATGTGTGCGCTGTCACTTTTCAGTTGATCGGCCTTTTTTTTTAGCAGCACTCATGATACACCCTGTATATCAGCGAAAGGTATTCAGTGGTACCAAAATCAAATAGAAGTTTCATTTAAAAAATGCTCATCCACAGTTTTTATAGTGAAAGAAAAAAACCAACATGAAAGTATCTCATCTCCATTGCATTTATTCTACTTTTGTGTTTGTTTGTCAGTGTCCACGTTTCGCTGCTGTATATTAGGGTTCGCTTTATAACTCTTTTCACAACTTCTGTTTTTATCTCCTTGGAGATCTCTTTATTTTGTTGAAGAACAGTGTTTTTAGGCTTTCGACAGGTTTGGAGAAGCCTAAGAAACAAAAAGATAGATGAAGAAACTATAAATGTAATAAAAGCTATGTACCATAGAACCACGAATATCGTAAGAACAAACAATGAAGAATCCAATGAGTTTGAAATAAAGGAAGGATTAAAACAAGGATGCGTGCTCTATTATTTTCAGTGGTAGTGGATGAGGCCATAAAGAAAGCAAAAAAAATGAAACTCTTGATAATGGGATACTGGAGATTGGAACATTTTTGAACCTAGTAATATCATTGTTTCCTTCAGACTTTTCTCAAGGATGCCAGGATGCCACAGAATATTTGAAGAAACATAAACGGCAATAAATTGATTTTCAAAATAGATAACTAACTCTTTATTTTGTTATTGTTTCCAAAACTTCAACGGTAAATCATGAATTTGGATACGCTATAGATATAAATGTTGCCCATCAAGCAATGGCATCGCAAATGCAAAAATTCTATATATCTATTGTTATGAAAATGCAAAAAGTTAATAAAATATAAAAAACTTTTCAATGCACATTGTGGATGTACAGATGCTTTAGGAAAAAAAAAAGTATCAATTATGTCCTAGATGATGATAAGTTTGGTAGAAATTATTACAGAACATTAGTGCATCTCCATTGAAATATGGAAAGAGAAATTAAAGTTAAAGTAATTATATATTATATTTGTTTAATTATACTGGTACTGTTACATAATGTACACATATAAATACATATTTTTGGGCACGTATGTACAATGATTTTTTTAATTCTTAAAATCACATTCTTTTATAAAATACAATTGCGAAATAAAATACTTATAATTATTATTTAATACTGTACATAAATATAAAAAGTATAACTATTTACAAGAAAGATAGGGTGCTGTCATGGAGGAATGTTTTGGGATATTTGACACAGTCAATATTGCTGATATCAAGCAAATCTATAATATTTTGTTTTATGATAAAAGAACATTGAAGTATTTTAGTTCTTTTCACAATTGCATTTTACTATAATATTAAAATATATAACATTTCTTTCATACCAGTTAGGCTTACTTATTATACTAAATAAATAAAATGAATGAGATATTTAGTTTGAGACTGTAGGGTAAGGAAATAATTGTAATAGATGAATATGATGAAAGTAAATGAAGATGAAATTTTAAAATCGTAAAAAACAATCAATAAAAAATGGACTAGAAGCAGTATGCACCTCTTACTAGGTATATTAAAAATGATGCAAATGATCATCATTTATGGTGAAGTACGTAATACGTATGTATGTAATCACTTTCTAGCAACTGTTATTCTAACATTTATTTTACTTGAAACTTCATTGACTAGTAAGATTCAGTTTAATTTATAAGATAATAATGTTACATGCAGCAATCTCTGGTGCAATATTGCTAAAAAATGATTATATATTTTATATCAAGTGCTCATATAAAATAACATGAGAACCATGAAAATCAGTCTAGCAGTGACATTCTTTTAATAATTCAAATTTTATGATTTCACTATAATTAAAATAAAAAATAGTAAAATTGTTGTAGCTGCTAGAATTATGATAGCCCACATTTTCCTATTCTTTCGTTGATATGCGTCAGCTTTCTGCAACTGCTTAAATCCTTCATAAACTTGTGTATGTGTTTGCTCAATATTATAATCTATTCTATCTAAAATACTTCCTTGATCTAATACCATTTGACTTAAGTCTTTAAATATCTCATTCAATTCAACAATCGATTTTACAACAGCATTAATTTCTTGTTCTCGTTGTTGAGCTATTTGTGTATTTTCTTCTTCTAAATAAAGAAGCTGCTGTTGGGTCATCTGTTTAGAACTATTTACAAAGAAATCATCTATATTATCATTTTGATTAGTAAACATATCGTAGTCATTTTCAAAGGTTGAATTTTCAAAATACATTTTCGATCTTTCTTCTCTTGATTTTAGCTGCTTAATATAATTATTTTGTGAAGTCCTAAATTTTACTGACATGTCTTGCAAAGAAGTTGCTAATGATCGTACTACATTTGTTGTTAAATGTCTTTCTTTTAGTGTACCTTCAAAAAAAACCCAAAATTGTATCAACACAAAAAACCACATTCTCAGATAATACCTTCTAATGAGTGACTTTTAATAAATTGTACAGTTCTATGTATACTATTAAACATAGATGTAATTTCAGTTGTACAACTTTCAATTAAAACTTCTTCTTCTGAATTCTCATCAAATGTTGGCCTGTGTAAATGCTGCGAATGTAATTTGTTTAAATCACTTATCTTACTTTCTAATTTTGATAAAGTAAATTGAGCTTCTTCTAATTGATCAATCCAAGCAGGTGGCATTCTATTGTTGGAAGTAATTCCTTGTTCTACATCATATAATTCAACTAATGCCATATGTTCCGAAGTTTCCTGAAAGATGCTTGAATTGAAAAATCACAAAATCTAAAGCACAATTTTTTAATTCATAGAAATAATAATTAATAACTGTTCCAGACTAACCTCAATTATTCAAAACATACCTGTTCCGAGTATATATGTCTATTTCGAATGGCATTATTTCGCATAAGCATAAATACTTCAGTCAAGCTTCTTGTAGCCATATTTATTATTAAATTATAGAATTCTGTCTAAAAAAATTAATCAGTTTTAACAAATTTCTTTGGAATCTGTATGTTTACTTTACGTTTACATTATTTGACGTGGAGAAAAATAAAAATCCCTAAATTTCTAAAAACAAGTTTAGATCATAATTTCGATAGTCAGCTGTTTTCTTAGAATTTTACTTCCAATTTGGTCCAGAATGAGCTCATCCTGTAGAATACGAATATAAAATACAGAAAGATTTTCAGAATGTTTTAAATCGGCTTTTTTATGTATACAGAGGTAAAGAGATCACATAATTCGACGAAGAACGATTGTTCTACGAATTGGCGAATTTTTAGCGAAAGTTTGATTTTGTATTGTTGGAGCAGTGCGAACAACGGTAACAATTTATTCTTCATTGGAAGTCTTGAAAATGATTTAAGGAAGCTGAACAGCTGTGTGCGGTTGACAGATCTTGATACCCCGTGGTGGGTGTCCATGATGTGTCATAGTGAATTATTAGTATTATAATGGCATTTTATCATTCAAAAATGTGCGACAAAGAAAATAATGTTGATGAAGTGGACAGACTACCATCCAAAGACAGAGTCACTGACTTGGATATAGCAGGATTTATAATATCAATAATTAGCCACATTGTGGATGTTGGTTTGGATTGCAATTTAGCTTATAGATATTATCATGAAAATAACATGGAATGTTTTCTTGCTACTTTGGGATTCATATTAGTACCAGCTTTAGTTAATACGGCATTCAGTATACGAATGTAAGTACATTATTTCTGTTTACAAAGTAATTTATATTGTTGCAAATAATATAGTTTGTTTTTAATAAACTACACTTGAACTAGAATATTCACCGAAAAGTTATCATTATTTTTAAGTATTGGTATTTTGTTACATAAAGTGGATCAACCTACATCAAGAATGGTATGTTCCAATTTTTTTTAACTTTCAAATTTTTCAAATTTCTATACTGAATAAGAAACGATGGAAAATGAATTAAATTGTGGTAGTTGTTTGTCCTACATTTTCAACCATTCCTAATTTGTTAAGATTTCATTTATATACATATAATCAAGCTTTAATATATAAAAATTAAAAATAAAATAATGCCATAAAAATATTTACAGTGAATCTTTCTTTCTTTGTGTTTTTTATCTACTTGATATTGTTTATCTTTTCTAGACAATCCGTTGATTATGGATGCTTTTAATCAAAGGAAGTAATTAGGAAATGCTTATCAAAGATTAAGAGCTGGCTAATTTTTAAACAAAAATATATTTGTATTAACTGCCAGTTTTATCAAAATGTGTTTGTACAGCAAAAGATACAAAGCTTATCAGTGCTGAGAAATGTTCACTAAACAAATAGTTAGAATTTAAATAGGTTGCAGGTTACAGCAACAAAGTTGAATAGATCTTGTTTAAAATACAAACTTTGAATACTGATTACGTATAATTCACTATTAAATTATTTTAGGTTATGTTTGTGTCATAGGAGAATAATGTTGCCAAATCTTATAAAAGTCAGTATGATCATTTTCAGGTGCTTCTTTATTACAGTTTTTATAATTTCTACTATTTCTAATGTAAATAAAAATGAGCAAGCTTTTAACATTCCCTTATCTTTGTGTTTTCTTATTCTTTCATAACTGGCAACATTAAAGTCTAAACTTCAAAATTACATTATCTTAAATTTAAAAGCCCGTATCACACAATATTATAGCTGCCAGTATCATAATATTTTCCAACTTAGTTTAGATGTTAGTTGGCCATGACAAATGAAAAGTATAAAAACTATTAGGTGTTTTTGTGAAAAGTGATTTTGGGTTAACTCTAGTCGTTCAAAAATGGATTGAATAAACTCTAATTGCTGTGCAAAAAATGATCAAGTCTACCACAGCTAATCAGCTGATGATGACAAACATCAAATTGATATCAAGGTAGTCTAGCTTGTGCTATGTAATTGAGGTCTCAGAAGTTGACTGAAATTACTTTGGTGGAATTTTTTAGACACAAAGCTGTATAGGTTATGTAAATTCTAGGTTAACATTTCCATCAAATGCTGTATCATTGGAATCAGAAGAGACGTCTCTATCTGAATCTGTGAAAATATTAGTTAAAGAAAATCATGTTGACATCATCACTCAAAAACAGATGACAGTCAGGAATTTACCTTAACAAGAATATATTGACATGTCTAAGGATTTTTGTAAAAACTAACTTATTTCAAATTTAGTAAATTTGTTCTATACTTTTGCCACTCACTGTACAAACTTTTTGATTTATTTGAGCCTTGCCAACATATCTTGGAATTTATGTCCAACCTTTTAAAATCACTCCTATTTTTTATGTAAATTAACTATTAAATATCTTGATTTGTTGCAATCTTTTTATTACATATTCTTATCAAGTAACACTAATCTTATTTCATTATTTTAGGTATGTTATGGACCAATCCGATAAACCAAAGACTACCTTAACAAAAAAATTCACAAAAAGAAGAGTATGCTGCATGTTAGTATTAATTTTCCAGTTAGCACCTGTTCTTCGTTATTTTGATGCATTACGATATGCACTTAAATCTAGAAAAGCCGAAAAAAATGGAGATGTTGAAAATCAGCGAAAATATTATGAATTAATGGTAAAAGAGGACTCAGATGTGGCCTTACTTAGAGTACTTGAATGTTTTCTTGAAGCTGCTCCTCAACAAATATTACAGTTAGCAATTATTTTTCATACGCATGGCAAAGGAATTTATGGTTTTACCTGTAAGATGTTTATTATTGCTAAATATGACGTAATTATTGATTATATATTACTTGTGTTTCAGTTGTTCATCAGTTGCTCTCTATTGGAAGTTCATTTGTGAGTATGGCTTGGTCTATGGCATCTTACCAAAGGTTATTACGCTTTTCATTAAAAGACAAGAATAATATATCCTGGGCGGGTACCATCATGCAATTTATGTGGCATTTTCTGGTTACTGTATCTAGAATATTATGTATTAGTGTAATAGCTTCTGTTTATTTAAATTCTACAATACTTGGTGTGTTGATTCATTGGTTTGCTATGACAGCTTGGTTACACGTAGGAACATCAGAAACAAATTTTTGCAATAAAAATAAATTATATGATTCAGCCTTATTTGCTATATTTGGTATGGTGTATGTCTTTACATATGTTAATTTAACGGAAGGTAAAACATTTTACAAATATTTATTTTTCTATGCTATTTTGTTTTTGGAAAATACTGCAGCAAACATTTTTTGGATTTTAAAACAAGATGAAGAAACAATAAAAAGTTTATATTATAGGCCAGTAGTTTACTTGAATATTGTACCATTTATGTTAGGTATTGTATTTATGGTTTTGTATTACAAAGTCTTCCATCCAAGTACAGGGTGTCATGCAAATAAACAAAGATCCGAAAGAAGTTGACATTTAAAACAATGTTCATTAAAAATAAATGCTGTGGTATTATGTGCAAAGAGCATATAAATGTAATCAAATGCTCAAACCTAAATATCAGTCGTCCTTTCTAAAGATCTGATACCAATGGTGATATTTCTTTGTAGGAAATTTTTTAAATTATTTAATTTTATTAAATAAAATACTACTTTATAATTTAAATGATATTTTAATAGCTTTAGTCATACATAATTTACATATGTAGTATTTATTATAACCTTGTTCTAGGAAATTTATAAATGTGAGAAAAAAGCATGTGCAACAAGATGTTTGAATTTTATGTAATTACAGAATATTATGGAAAATATCAGGATATTCTGTAGAATGTAATTTTAAAGACTTATGGATAGTGGTAAATGTGTTGCACAAAAATAATTTTAAGTAAAATTGAATTTCTCATTTTTATATTAATTTGTTTTTTAAAACCAATCATAACATAAAATTATTAACTATAAAGAATTCTTGTAAATAAAAGTGATAGATTAACTGAACCAAAAAATTCCTTAAAGTGATTGCGCATTACTCCCAGTTCATAAATTCTTTAACATATATTATTTGCGCATAAACTTGTTTGTCATATTTGATATTCATTTATACTTCTTAAGTAGGAAATTTCAATTCACCTTAATAACAGGCATATTATCCAATAACAGTGAAATTGTGAATACATAACCTGAAAGATTTTAATTGGTTGTATTCAACGGTGGCCGGTGACCTAACTTCAGGATATGCTGCAACAGCTTGATTAATTGAAATATCAAATTATACAGAAATTAGCCAATCGAGTGGTTGCAGCACACCCTGAAGGTAGGTCACCAGCCACCATTGGTTGTATTAATATTAAAATACAAGAATGCATATAATTTATACAGCGTGTTCCATAAACAGTTAAAAAAAATCTAATAGCATGTTCAGACACTGCCAAAATTTCTGATTTTTGAAGTATCGGCAATCTGCTGTATGAATAATTCAATTCACCCTGTATGTGATCACAATATAGTGATTTACACCAAAAGGTGAAAAATTAAATTTCACAATCAGTGTCGTATTTTAAGTAGAAAATACAAAATAACTTTCTCAGATCTTGATATTATTTGTTTGTACAGGTTGGCAAATGGTAATGCATCAGAAGCAAATACTATTTAGTTGTTTTGGCATGCAAAATTTTTGAAAATTTCCTTATCAATAAAATTTCAGGCTTAGTGCAAAAGTTTTATTTATAACTAGTGCAAACTTCGTACTTGAATAACTCTAAAACTAACCAAGTTGTGAAGAAGTTATTTCATGATATTGATAATGAAATTTCATTCTTTGTTTCCGGATTGAAATCACCCTGTATAAATCACATCAAATGCATTTATAATGGAAACTCAGACAATGTTGTGTTAACTGTAGTTTGGTATTTGTCAGTTATATTGAGGTTTTGATTGTAATTTGAAATTATGTGGTTCGTTTTCATGTTTTTTCTTTTAATTCCAATCTTCATTATCTAATGGAAAGCACTGTTTCTAGATTTCACTTCATTGTATACTCTACTCTTGATGGACAATATATTTTTTCTTTACGATATTAAGCTAATGTTGAACTTATCTCAGTGTGTTTATTTGTGGTCTATGTAAGACTAAATCTCATGGATAATTTATTGTAGTAGTTGTTTAGAAATAGATCTATATGTGGCTGTGATAAGCCTATTTATCTTCCAAATTTGACTGAAAAATCATTAAAATCCTTAACTAAAATACATATAAAATGATTGTGCCTCATCATTATACATGTAACCTTCTCTCCATGTAATTCAAATTTGCATGTTAAATAGAAATTAGTGTTCTTTTAATCTTTAAGTATTCGCAATTTAAGATGTGTACATTATGAACATAACATGTTTTGTCTAGACCAGGGATTGGCACAGTAGGGGAAGTATATGTTCACCATGCTTTCCCCAACATGCCATCATTTACAATAACAATGACACTGAGTACAGTGTGGTCCAATTTCGATGGGATTAAATGGGTAACTTTCTTATTAGTGCAGATAAATAAAAATGGCTTAGGTACTCGTGACCTCTTTTTTCATGCTTATTCTATTACCGTTGCCAGAAATAAGCTGCCGTCTTTTGTTTTCTCCCTAGAGAGAAAACGTGAAAAATGGTTGATTTCTTCAATTTACTGTAACTCCTTTATTTTTGAAGCTACAACAAAATCATTTTAGCGTTCTTGGGGCACTTTTTAACATAGAATTCAATGCTGTCAGTCCGTAACTATGCTGTAACTTAAAGTTGAATTTCTTGAATGGTGCATTTAAAAATCCAACTTTGAGTTACAGCAGAGTTACGGAAAGGACTACAAAAAAACGACTGACGGCATTGAATTCTACGTTAAAAAGTGCCTCAACAATGCTAAAATGATTTTGTTCTAGCTTCGAAAATAAAGGAGTTACAGTAAATTGAAGAAATCGGCCATTTTTCACTTTTTCTCTAGGGAAAAAACAAAAGATGGCAGCTTATTTCCGGCAACGGTAATGGAATAAGCATGAAAAAAGAGGTCATGAATACCTAAGTCGTTTCCATTTATCTGCGCTAATAAGAAAGTTACCCATTTAATCCCATCGAAATTGGACCACACTGTACATACAAATGTGCTATTGTGCACGAATCATACCCAGTGATGTTAAAAATGTGTAGTTGAAATAAAAGAACATCTGGAAATGCAAAGCATAACCGCAACGAACTCCGTTTTATTACTAAATTTGAGCAACAGTCTGTTCACAAAAATAAGCAAACATTTATCTTTTGGTGGCCATTTTGACCACGTTCCCGAAGAGATATCAAAAAGCAAAGATGCTGCGTGGTCTTTAGTTTTTGATGTAGAATCTAAATTTGAAGTCAGAATTTAAAAAACAAATGCAGACAGACAGACAGACCTCGCAAATTCAGTAACTACTCCAAAGGAATTTGTTGACCTGCTGAAAACTTTCTTACTAAAAAATAGAAAACTGTCCAAATAAAAAACAAATAAGTAAAATATTTTGCTTTCTTAAAAAAATCTAGAATTAAGTTTATATGATTAAAGAATGGCATGTTGAATTTTAGTAATGTTTGTATTGCTCTACTATTTTCTTAATATCAATGATCACATGCTTTTAAACTGTAATATTATCAAAACTGTGATGTTATTCACGTGGTCAAGCACATATTTACGGAGAAATTTCTAGTGAACATGCCCGTGAGGAGGCTTGCTGATCTAGACAGATGGCAGAATATCTACCAACTTAAAATTCAAAATGTTTTGTTAAAATGTTAACATTACACAGCTCATCATGGGGCAGAAGATACAAAACGTGATTAAACGATATTTATCTAATTAACTAATTGTGATAATTTCTTGTTTTTTTGTCTAGACAATAGGTGTTTTGTTTATATCTGCATTTGCATACAAACTGCAGAGATCAGAGCCATGCAAATCGCAAGAGAGGGTTACCTGTATTAGTATTTATTTTTGTAATCACTTATATATGAAGAAACAGAAACTAGTGATCTTGGTTTTTAAATAGTTAGGTATAATAACACTTTAGTTAATTTGAGTAAAAATTGTTTATTTATATCAAACTGTATTGAACAGAATAAGAATTTAATGGTCTTTTTGAGATTTGTATTAAATTCTACATTTAATAAGTCAAAATTAATTTTTAGTAAATTGCACTACTTTGTAAAACTTATTAATTGGCAGAACTTGATGCTCAATATTATATACATATAAATAAACATTTAACTTTTAGAACATTGTATGTGCTGAACTTTATTAAATATTATACAACTATTTATATAAATATACAATTGTCCATACTGTATATTTAATGGTTTTTACGAATTCCAGTGAAATGGTGAATGAATGCTCCATTTATATTGTGATTTTATAAAAATGTATAATTTATTGTTTTTATAACAAAGTGCTCTTATTATATATATGAGTGTTTTATTTAGTAACATTTACCTAACAATTATACATATAAAAATAAATAAAAACAATTATATTTCAAGACCTGCAACTTATTGAAAACCATAAATGAATATAAGAAATCAAATCTCTTTGAAGTCCACTTTTTTTTTTGTAAGTCGGTTCTTTGCAATATAATGGTTAATATTTATTTGAGGTATAAATTAGTTAATTTACTAAACAGGTAGATTTAATAAATAAATACTAAAATTAAACACAAGCTCTAATTTGTTACAAAAGTGGACTTCAAGTCTTGATTTCCTGGTTACAATTTATTTATATGTTTATTTCTATTTAGAATATACTACTGCCATGTTGAATCAAATTTATAAAACTTTATTGCAAAAGGCTTATAAATTAACATAAAAATTGATACTGTAAGCATATTATAAATAATTTCAGTGTCTAAATTAATCGGTAGGATTTTGAACAACAATAAGTATAAACTCTTTGTCTGGGGCTACCATAATCTCATGCTTCTTAGATCGAATTCTCAAGAATGTCAGATCATTTGAGGGATCTAAATCACGTACTACACTACGTGCTTTATCTGCCAATGAGCTAATTAAACCAGCATATTGGACTGTAGTTGTATTATCCAATGTTGTTTTTATAGGTATTCCTGAAAATAATATTATTATTGAATATTGATCAAACATTTGATGTTCTAGTCTTACCTTCTGAATTAACGACTATCGTACCTACGACTCCCTTGTGTGATTGAATCCGTTTCATAGTTTCTTCAACTTCGTTAGACTATTAAAAATAATATATTTAGGAATAATCTTTGATAATCATTTAAAACTTACCATTTTTGCTTAAATTTATGACTCAACCTACAAATTGACAAAAACCAAATCGTAAACGTCAAAAATAAGTGCTGCCAATCTTAAATATTCTGGTTACTAAGGTTATCAACACAACTGGAAAAAATGATGTTGCCAAGTCAATATTCGTTCTGCTCCAAAAGAAAACACATTTTTTGTATTCAATAGAATTTTTCTTACAAGTGTTTACACATTTTCTTTTACGCGCATAACAAATCAACAAGTCTTTATTTAATTTAATAAAGTAAACAAAATAGTTCATATATAAAAAAATAAGAAATTGCCTCCAATTTATTAACTTCTATAATCGGCTATTTGGCAACATCGTACGAAAATAGATTTTTATGTTTATATAAAAAAAGATTTAAAGCTATAACCTAACTTTTATAACATGTTATTTTTATAACCTACAAATATTTAGTTGGTGTTGAAATAATGAGTAGAAAAGAATTGATATCAGAAATTGGTCTCCGTTTAGATGGCCGTAGAGCACATGAACTTCGAAGAATTCGTTGTAAATTAGGTGTTTTTACACAACCTGACGGTAGTGCATACCTAGAACAAGGACTAACTAAAGTTCTAGCTGCTGTTTATGGTCCTCATCAGGTAACTTAAGTTATTAGTAATTAATTATATTAATTGATGATACCTTTGTTGATTTATTTAAGGTACGTGGAAATCGAACGAAAGCTCAACATGATTCTGCTATTGTCAATTGTCAATTTAGTATGGCTGTTTTTTCCACTACAGACAGAAAAAAACGACCAAGAGGCGATAGAAAATCAACAGAAATGTCAATTCATCTAAGACAAGCTTTACTAGCTGCTATAAAAGTAGAGTTGTATCCCTGGTCACAAATTGATGTTTATGTGGAAGTGTTACATGCTGATGGAGGGGTATATCCAGCTTGTGTGAATGCAGCAACGTTAGCTTTAATTGATGCAGGAATACCACTAAAAGAATATGTATGTGCTTGTACGGCAAGTTTAGCTAATAATGATGTACCAATGGTTGACATTTCACATCAAGAAGAAATTATTGGGGGACCTACATTAACAGTAGCAGCTTTACCAATGTCAGGAAAAGTTGTGCTTATGGAAATGTCGCAAAGGTTTCATTTGGACCATTTACCAAAAGTGTTAGATAAAGCACTTCAAGGTTGTAAAGACATTAAAACCATTTTGGATGAAGCAGTTCGAAGACATGTTGAAGATGTTGGTAGTTCATCAGGGTGGGGAAATACTAGTGAAAAAGCAAGGACATAAATATTGATAAAAATATTATATTTTCGTTTTTAACCACTTTATAAAATATTGTTTCTGATTAGCTTAGATTTATAATTAAATAAAGAAATTAAGACTTATGTACATTGTTTTCTATAATACTTAAGACTTAAATATTAAGAAACAAAATTCTAATTTAAAGATGTTTAAAAAAAAGTATCTTTAAAAGAAAGGCAGCCGTAGTGATTTGTGGATTTAATCGTACAAATTAGCCCATGTAGTTTAGTTTGGGGTTGCATCTGGGTGTCTTTCCAAAATCATGGCTACTCCCTGGAAAAGGAAGAAATAAAATTAATTCTGATACATCATACATAGTTGAATGAAAAGTTTACCTGTCCACCAGCAGCACAAGCTGTTACAAGTCCAAACTGACCATCTTCACGAACAAGTCTGTTTGCAGTATGCATACATAATCTTACCCCAGTAGCTGCAAAAGGATGACCAATAGACAATGAACCTCCCCAAAGATTGAATTTGGCAAGATCTGGTGCACCTAATTTGCTTTTACGGTTCATATAATTTTGTGCAAACCAGTCACTGTCCATTGCTTTCAAGTTTGCAATTATTTGTCCCTAAAAATAATAACAAATGTTACAAAAAATAAAATCTTAGTTTTAAGCGTAACTTACAGCAAAAGCTTCATGAACTTCCCAAACATCAATGTCTTTCATATCCAATCCAGCTTTTTCAAGAACTTTTGGGGTTGCATATGTTGGACCTAGCAATAATTGATCAATAGGATCTTGTGAGACAAATGTAAAATCTCGTAGGTATGCTTTAGGTTTTAAACCAAGTTGTTTGGCCTTAGCTTCGGTGGTGATAAGTGCAGCTGATGCGCCATCTGTCTACACATCAACAATTCTTTGTATAAAACCATAAAAGCAGTATTTATACATTATGACAAAAACAAAACTTACCAAAAATGATGCATTGGCTGCAGTGATTGTTCCATGAGGTTTAATAAATGCAGGTTTTAATTTTCCTAACTGCTCAGGAGTTGAAACACGGATACCATTATCCTTATCAATGGTTTTGTCTACTCCTTGTACCTAAGATTTTATTTTGTTTTAAAATGGTAGAATTTGAAAACAATTGAATAACGTACCTTTACAGGTAATAAGTCAGTTAAATAACCTTTTTCTTGAGCTTGTTGGGCTAAAGTATGTGAACGAAGAGCATAATCATCTTGTTCCTTTCTAGATGCTCCAAAACTAGCTGCTAAACGATCAGCTGAATGTCCCATTGTTTCACCAGAAGAAAATTCAGCTACGGCTGGGAGCTAAAATTTGTTTTTGACGTTACTGTGAATGTTATTGAATAATAGAGCAAATGTGTAATGTAACATACTTCAGGAACAAAATAACCAGGACGAAGAGAAAGTAATAACTGCAGTTTTTGTTGTGGTGTTTTTGCTTTATTTGCTCTTAGTAAGAGGCTTCGCATTTTACGGTTTAGTCTGATTGGTACATCAGACATAAATTCAACACCTCCTGCTAAAATTACTTCATAGGCACCAGAAGCTATTAAACCCATACCTACAAATATAATTATGAAAGGCAGCTACATCTTAAATAGAGGCAAAGATTACCAGTAGTTATAGCAGCATTAGATGATATGCAAGCCATGGTAACTGTATGAGCAGGAGTTTTATTACTATACCCTGCAGCGAGAGCAGCTTCCCGAGCTATATTAGATGTTTTAACTTCTTGAATAACAGTACCATAAATAATGTAATCTACTTGTTCTTTTGATAGTCCAGTCTTTTTTACAATGCCACTAAACATACACAAAATTAGCAGTTTTTCTTTCCTATTGATCTATTAACAAAAGGTACTTACAGTAAAGCTTGTCTTGCCAAATCATGGGGCATAAGCTTTGAATAATCTGTTCCAGAAAGAAGAAATGGAGTTCGAATTCCATCAACAAGTACAATATTTTTTCCTGTTTTATCAGGAAGATTTTTTCTTGCATTTAATTGACTTCCTAGTGATAATGTTCGAACAAAACCTACAACGTTTTAAAAGAATTATGCCAAATTTCTAATTAGGTTATTAATTCTATCAAACATTTGGACTTTGTTACTGTGAGCATATAAGTTTTTAATTAAAAGAAAAATTCTATTCATACCATAATGTTTTTGAGTAATTCCTAGTGCTAATGGGTTTTTCACAATATTTCTAGCAATATGGGATGCCATTTTACTATTAAAAATGATTAAAATACTGATAAAAATTATTAAATTGGTAGAGCGGACGTCAAATTCTATAATTCCACACTGCCGACGGACTTTGACCCCTTTGAAGTTTGGACACTAAAAAAGAAAAACATTTAACATGAGCATACCAACCATTAAAAATCAAAAGTTCCCTATTCCCATCTAAATTACTCTTTAAAACATTATTAAAAGTTGAAATACACAGTAGAATAATTAAAATTACGTAAATATTTTGAGATTACCTATATATCAAAATTAATTCATTTGGTATTCTCTCACAAACAGAATTAACTCTATTGATTTTATTTACATTATTAATCGAATGTTCTTTCACTCAATTAGGTTTCTTTACAACTAAATCGTTTTCAAGTGAATTCCCATACCTATATCAATCTATTAATAAAAACTAGAAAGTCCGAAGTTCCTCCACGTTCAAAGTGCATATTGCCATATTAAAATTTGCTTCTCATTCTGTCTGGCGGCAAGATGTTTGTTTTGATTAAAATAAGCGTCATTTCGATTATTTTTATTTGTATTAAATTAATTACATGCTTTGGGACACCCTTTATATTTATGGAATAGTTTTCATTTTGATTTACCTTCTTTCTGCTTTTGATGGCCTACCATGACCTTACGCCTTAGGTACCTTATCATTTTCTAAGGTTCGTAATTATCAATAATTTGATATAAATCCTTATGTTCAGGAACAATAAGCAATTAGCAATGCTGTAGGCGAAAGGTTCCTAAACAATCGGCAGCCAACGTCAATTTCCGTAAAGGTAAAAGTAACACTTTTAAAAGCGCTTTCTTTGATGCCAGCAGCGCGTAAGCCTGATTACTGCTCCTGAAGACGAGAAATGATATATAACTCGGATGATATGCCGTGAAAGATATTTTCGCGCCAATTGACTAAAAATTTTTGGTAAAACTCTTGCATTTTAAATGTTTTATGGTTCAAATATTAAGATAAATAAAAGAAACAGCACGAATCTTTACATATATTCGATACTACTGACAATGATAGTTCATTAATTTTCCTCAATCTTTCACAATTTTCGTGCCAACCTTTGGAAACGTATAGGATAAACTAATTTCTACAGTGTACTATGATTTACGGTCCATGACCATTTTCGTAAGTGTTTTATGTGCATTGTAGCCCTTTTGTCAAACCACATATAAATTGGTAGGTACATAGCAGGTCATTTCGAAGCTAATAAAGCAATCGGTAAAAGACTGGAAACTACTGTTCCAACTCCTTAAAAAACATTGGCAAAATGAATAATAAAAATAAATGTCAGTTCTGCAAAACTGCAAATGAGGACGCAAGACTACTTTGTAATTGTGTAGTTTTGGTTTGTATCAACCTAAACCAGCTCAAGAGTGGTGATCTAACCCCAAAGCATACTCTACTCAAGTTTGCCAAAAGCTAAACTTTTTAGACTACGACTCTTTCAAGTACCTACCTAAATATGACTCTAGAC
>VTPC01005647.1:0-10137 GCA_011009095.1 Ignelater luminosus | reverse complement strand
TCTGAGTAATCATGAATCTCTAGATTCTGAGTAATCATGAATCTCTAGATTCTGAGTAATCATGAATCTCTACTCTCTGAGTAATCATGAATCTCTACTCTCTGAGAAATCATGACTCTCTACTCTCTGAGTAATCATGATTCTCTACTCTCTGAGTAATAATGACTCTCTACTCTCCGAGTAATCATGAATCTCTACTCTCTGAGTAATCATGAATCTGTACTCTCTGAGTAATCATGACTCTCTAGACCTAGAGTAACCATGACCATGCCCCAGCTTATAGTGATTAAACAAGTAAACCAACTCTTACAATACGCGGGAAAGTAGCTAGGAAACAAAACCACAGAATACTGTGACAAAACGTTGATGTTGGAGGATATTTCTGCGCTTCTATAATAGATGTCAAGGTGATCGCACATGCACGCCAACTGAAAAAAGTAGTGACATCTATTCGAACATATCCGTATTAACCCCTAACAATTAGTTGAAGGTCATTGGTTTTTGAAAAGAACGAAAGATTTTTAGAGAGTTGGTTTACTTGTTAATAACTATACACTGCATGCCCTGTTTACGGACTTTTCACTTGTAACTTGTTTTCGACAGTTAGCAACCAGTTTGTTAATGACATATACGTAGGAATTATTATACTGAGCATAAGCCTGCCACCTCTTAACATTAGTACTCGTGAAGCCTAAAAACGGTAAAGATATATAAAATTGGTGGGGCAAATAATAATGGTCCAACATAAACACGTGCACTTTGTCGAGTCTGCGCGTTTTCGTCTTCAAGGTGTTGCAACAATCTCAAACTTCTCCTTCTAATATGGCTTCACTTTTGGGTTGGTGATGCTCAGTATATAATTCCTACGTATATAATTAATGGACTATTAATAGATATATTTTATGTAAAAAATAGTTTTACTTACATTCTGTATAATAACAAGTAACTATAATTTTTTCGAATTGAAGCACTTTCATTTTATTTCAAATATTTCATTTGTTTCTTGCAATATTAATTTTTCTCTTCATATAATCTTTTACTCTTACATAAAAGTTTATGAAAGTAGGCACAAGGGGGGCAAAAAAACACGTTTGCCCCTCCATGAAAATTATAAGAGGAGCAAATGTCCCTGCTGCCCGCCCGCTTCCAACGCCACTGAAGTTATTTGTCATTAAATTTTGATCCCAAACCCTGGCAACACCATATTTTAAATTTATATCGTTAGAGAGAGAACATCAGGACTGAGGACTTGGCTGACGTTTTCGTTACTGATTGTCTGGAGATGAAAAACTAAATTCTATTATCCGTGAACTAGACTTCTCAGAGCAACTATAGTGAGATTGTTAAATAGCAACCAGAAAAAATTACTTTCCTGTCATGACACAACAAATTGTTGTAGTGGCTAAATTCATGTTGACAGAAAGTTTTGATTATGTTGAGGAAAGTAGTCTTTTCTGGATACCATTTAAAAATCTCACTGTATGTCTGCTCAGAGTAACTACGATTTTTTGGGATAATTAGGACTCCTCCTTCAGGGTAACTATGACCTAGGTAGGTAGTTGTTTCCCTTCAGTCTGCTATACAATTAAATGGTCTATCAAACCAAGATTTCATCATATGACTATGTAGATAGTCTTAAGAGTAATATCCCACATTGTTCCCAAGGTATTAACAAAAAAGATATTTTAAATGAGACTTTGATAACCTGTACTTCAAAGATGATGCCATTTTAAAAAAATCTCAGGTAGGTACTTTTTACTTGATTTTAAATTTTTGAACAAGCTCTTAAAGCTTCAACAATTATTTGCTGGACACCCTGCATATACAATGCTTCTATTTAAAAAATATACTTTTTTTTATATTCATGGTTGAGAATGGTGCAGGTAGGGTTCATTGGAATTCACCTGGAACGATTCAATGGCTCCGATCCACCCTTCTGTTCTTATAAGCAGCATTGTATTAATTATTTCACAGTGCCACTAGTTAAATAATGCTTTACACTTTTGTTTTACATTGGCACTAAGACAAAATCATAGCATTACTTTTAGGGTTAGATACGTAAAATATCAAATTTAAATAAAGTATAATCATTGTTTCTTACCATGAGTATGAACATTTAAGCCAACTATGTCCTGAAAGATTCTATGGCTCTTTTATTGCAATCAGTAAATTGATAGAGCCTGTTTCTACTCTCCTTTCACTAACGAAGCTTCTTTAAAAATTTAAACAGGTATAGCTTCATCTTA
The DNA here is from genome assembly GCA_011009095.1 of Ignelater luminosus. NCBI lineage: Eukaryota > Metazoa > Arthropoda > Insecta > Coleoptera > Elateridae > Ignelater > Ignelater luminosus. The sequence continues at coordinate 7,891 of VTPC01005647.1, read as the reverse complement.
ACAAGAAGAAAAAGGGCAAAATTGGTTGCCGTGGTAGTTGGAAAATATATAATGAAGAGAGTAGAAACTAGCCCTAAGAGTGGTACTTTCACTTGAAATCAAAATTCTTAAAAAGTAAAAAATGCATCGTTATATGAAATATTTATTCATAAAAATATCACAGATAATAAATATCACAACGGTAAGGTCGTCTTTTCCGCAGGATGAACCATAGTTATAGCGCTAACATCACCATACCATGTCATTCTGTAAAATAAAATCAAATTAATATTTTACATCTTACTGTATAAAGTTAGATGATTATCATCAATACTTAATAAATTAAAACATCATATTTTAACTGAAATTAAACCCAAATTTATATTATATGAAAAATTAAACGCTGAAGTTTCATTTAATTGTTAATAAGACACGCATGCTGTTTTAGTATAATTATTTGATAATTATAAATATGTGTTTTGTTGAATAAATTATTTTACTATTTAACTACATTTTAAAAAGAGCTAATAATTAATAAATTAGGTCACTTACTTTTGGAACTTGTCGGTGTTCATATATATACAAATAAATTAAGTTTTGCTTCCACAACCACTATGCAGCCAATATTTATAATAAAACTGACTGCTACTAATAGTTGCAGAAATTTCTTCAAGAGATTATAAATTGTACCTTTTTTTTTAAATATTATCTTATATATTAAGTGGTGGATGTATAAATGAGTGCACAGATTCTAAATACCGGTTGTACATTAAATGCTTCGATAAGCATTTTGGTTAATATTAAATTATTTTCCACATATCAATTTACAAAGTAATGTAAAAGATGTTTTTAAATATTTTATTGAATGTTTAATTAAACGTAATACAGTTTACCTACAGTTAAGTTTTCACAAAACTAAAAATTTTATTTTTCATTACTTAACTCTACAAATATTTTAAGAGCTATTCAATAAGAATTTTGGATTTTATAATTATTATGGATTCGTAAAAATTTGTACCGTTTTATCATTTATGAAGTACGAGGCGTTAATAAATTTTATTGCAGTATTTTTAACTTAAAGAATAGCTCATTATAGTCTACATTACAATATTTTTTAAAATCTATTATTAATAGAGCAAAGATATTCAAGAGTGACACATTTATTTTATGAAATACACATGCAATAATACATGAGATTATAAGCATATTATTTTAAGTTGCATTTAAAGTTTAAGGGAGATTATTTTTTTATTTTAAATTTTACATATAAAAATTTTAGTTTGTAAAAAAGGTAACAAAATGTTTTCTGAACATTTTTCATATTAAATGTTATAATAATAATAATAATAATGTGTTACTACCACTGTTTATTATTGTTTTGTTGAAGATGTTAGTTATTATTTTGTTGTTAAAATGAAAATAATTTTTTACTTATTAAAAAACTTTGTTAAAACTTAATTAAAGTCAGGATTCTAAATATTTATTTGAACTATTAAGATAGTAGCAATTAACTTTTATTATTAAATCTAAATTTATCACATAATAAAGAACACTTTACTGAACAAAATATTTTTATTCAGTTACCGTGTTTTACTTTAACTATAAACTTTTTCGTTAGCCAATATTTGTTTTATAAAAACGTTTGACGATTATGAAAAAATTCATAGAATAGATACATCTATAATAATCCATTCTATATTATTTTAGATGCTGGTCTGAGAGTTGGCCACAACTCTGTTAAGATGCCAGTTATGCAGCTGTTGTATCTAACACTGTTATAAGTTTCATGGGATGAAACCAGCCAAATTGTCATGGGCAAACAGCATCTAAAATAATAAGAAATGAGACTACATAGAAATTCTTGAATGTCATATATTTGACGGATTTTCATTGTTACAGAGAATGGTAATTAAATAAGATTGCTCTTGGATGTCTTTTGCTTGTTATGTTGTGATATACTCAAGTTGGTTGTAATGTTTCTTAATTCAAATGTAAAATTGATGTTTAAGTTTGTATCCCTAAGATTATGACAATTTATTGAGATTGGTATTACACATCCATATATTTTTAACAGTTGTTGGTAACACAAAAGCTTTTCTTTGCAAGAAACCACATTAGACCAAATTAGATCTTGCTAGTATGTTGGGTATCTTTGTTTAAAGTATTTCTGTCTTGCTCCAATCGTTATTATTGCAAGAATGAGGCGACAGTGAATTATAGTAAAAGTATTTAGAAATGATACTGCTCCTAGTTGACGTAACTTTATGTAGCACATTCAATAACAAAAGTACACGTTCGAAACAAGATAATGTATTTGTTCCTTGGCTGCTCTCTGTACTAATAAAAAACTGTCAAATCAAGAATCTCTATATGAAAGCATCTTATAGGCATTTTAAAGAACATAACAACAAAATTAATTTTATACAAAGTTTAAAAATCCACTTCTTTATTAATTGACGATAATTATCTAATCTTGTTGCGCTTTAACATTTCTTAATAAAATAATCAATTTGGTTTCAGTATTTTGTTTAGTTTCCTTTTAAGTTTAAATATTAATATTCACTCCCCTTGATGTCAACACTGTATTTATCATAAGAATCACTTGATTACTAAAAAGAATCTAAATTATCAATGATGTTATTTTGCATATACTATTTTAATATGAAAAATGTGTTAATTAAAAAGTCATTAATACTTTTGATCAATGAAACTTATTTAAATACATTCTTATTTTATTTTAAAATATATTTTGTGTTTTCCATTTTAATATTAAATTTTAGTTATTAATACATTCTTTTAATTATAATTAAGAAAAAAAAGTATTTATGAACATTATAAATAAAGTGTACGACAATTAAAAATTATTTTTACTTTTTACAAACTTTATTATGTATGTCTTAAATTAGTTAAAACACGAACTGGCAAAACATAAACGTAATTATGTTATATATAATAATGTAATAAAAAGTATTCCAGGATTATAAAACTGTTACGTAAAGTTTCATGTTTCATATTTATTATGTATGTTTTAAGATATTACTTAGAAGGGCGTGTATAAGGTGAAGATCGGTAGCGACTTGATTCACTGTGACGCGAGCTTGAACTGCTTGTTTTATACGGTTTCCAACGATGAGATGATGGTTCTGTGCACAACATTTACATGTTAACCAATAAATATGGACACAAACATTAAAAATTAGAAACGAAGAGTATGTTTTTTACATGCCCAAAATAATTATTTGTTCTCTATGATTATGCTTTTATTATTATTATCATCATAATATAATAGATGGTTATGTAAAAATTATTTAGAATTTTATGTCGTTAAGTATTATTATTTTTTGAAAACCTTTAATATCATTTTTAGAATTTAACATAAAAATTATGTAGTTTTTTGAGGTTAAAATATTCAATTTTATTTTTCTTTTTGCTTGAAGATTGTTAGTTGTTTATTATCTCAAGGTTCTGTCAGATCAATAAAAATTATGTAAATTTAAAAACTCCACTAAATCCTGTAGATGTCAAATTGCTATTTTATAGATTGTGCAAGATAAATTCATAAACACTAACTAAAAATCATAGGATTATACATAGAGACTAGTATCAAGTGACTGTTAAATTTTCAGTTCCTAGTAGGCTGTGAAAAAAAACTTGTCTCAGCTTATTTCAAAAAATTAGAAATCATCAGTTTATAGGTTATGTGTTGGCATGCATTGTGTCCAAGCTATAAGCTTTATGGAAAAAACTCACAGCCTATTAGGAACTGAAATTTTAATGATCGCTTGTTATTACCCAAACTGGCTGTTTTACATAAAACTTGATAGAACAAGATTTAAAAAAAGAAAATAGAGAAAGTCCTAATATAAGATTTTGATTATCTGGAAGTAGAAGCTTTTTGTATCTTTAGCAGCAGATCATCTGACAGTGCCTTTTGGATAAGAAGCATTTTATGTATCAATCGTACATTGATAAAGTGAAATCCTACATAACCACCTCAATTTATTTTTTAATTTTATAAAACCACTGCATTTTTTAATATTTTCTTTTCAGTTCTGATGGTTATCGAGTAGAAAGCTATTCTCTTTTAAGTCTTACTTTGAGCACAGCCATAAATAGATTTGTTCAAGATTTATTTTTATCATGCACTTCGTAGTCTTAATTTCTTTTTAAATTATTTTTGAATTCGATATTGTAAAACCTACCTCCATAAGAAGCAGAACTTTCTCGATAATATGCGGCATCATACTCAGATGGATCATAATGATGACTGGAATAACTGGAACGAGTGTGCGACACAGGATATGGATCGTACGCAGGCTCATTTGGTTCGTATGGTTCTTCATAATTGCCAGCATAACTTTCTTCCATTGCTATTCGAGCACGGTCTAGAATTGACATTATTTTAGTTTTAGCAGGCATTACTCGGGGCGTAGTAACTGGAGCACGAGTTGCGGTTCGCATAGGTACTGGTGGGCGAGGGGGAACTGCAGCAGCTACAATATTAAATAACAATATTGTAGAAGCAAGTCCGATTGAGTATTTTTTTTTTTTAAGAGATCAGTTAAAATTAAACAAAACAACTGTTACATTATGTTATACTACCTCTTACAATACTTGAACGTTTTATACCAGGTGGTGGTGGATCTTTAGATGTAGGATCAGCTGCGGTAATTATCTCCATTTCTCTCATTTGTTCTTGTCTGATATTATCATTGTTGTCGGGTATTAGGTATTTACGAACTTCAGCAAGTGCAAAAGCAATTCGAGCATGAGCTTCAGCAGGTGGACCCAGAGCAGAAATTTCAACATGCAAATCATCAGTAAGGTGTGCATATTTGGGATCCAGCGATTGCCTTAATTCTTCTTCTTTTTGACGATCTTTCATTGAACCACGACCTAATACTGCCATCTTGCACATTGTATCTTCTTGTAGCCGCTTCATAGAATTACCCTTTGGTCCAAGAAGCTTCCCAACAAAATTAAACTAAAAGAAAACCATTCAATTAGTTTCTATTTTACAAATTGGGCTATTTATATTGGAATCTACCTTAGGGTGCTCTCTAACAGGTACCAATACTTTAACAGAAACTTTCATTGGCTTTTCACGATAAATATCAACATATTTCTGTTCTCTTAATGGCACTTTTCCAATGTTTTGAACTTTTGCTACTTCTGTAAAAGAGAAGAATTACATATTATAGCTTACAAGTTGTATGATTTTGATTGTCTATACTCTAGTAATGAATTCTTATATTAACTGCAACCTTATTCTGCTATACAGTGTGCTCCAAATTCGTGGCTCACCATTGGGATCTTGGAGACCATAAGAGATACAAAGTCGGTTAAATTAGGAAAAAGATGCTCATTTTGGAGATCAATTTATTGATATTTGTGTTTTTCAAAAAAGTTCATGACTTTTTAGATATTCGCTAAAATCGAAAATATCCGATTTTTTTAAAGCGGAATATCTCGATAACGAACAAAGATAGAAAAGAACAGCAAAGAGAGAATTTACTTCCAAACACAAAAGAGTCATTTTCGCGATCGTCTTTTGCTGTAATTCGGCGAAGGAACGTAAACGCATTGTTTTTTAAAATGGCACGCTTACTTGGTTTTCATATTACTGAATAGCACGTTTTAAATGCTTCTCAGTGAACAAGTTTTGAAGTGAAAACCATTTTCCACGTAGTGTGCCATGGCATTAAACATATGAAAATCGTTGTATTGCGCCAAATAAATTATATTTGTTATGCAACAAATTGCTAAAACAAAAGAAAGTCGATTTTAAGATAGTTAAAAAGGAAAAAAAAGAAAGGAAAATTTTCAAATATGGAAATTCCAAGTTGACATTTTACTAAAGGCTCATGGATTGTATGAAATTATAAATGGTCAACAAATTTGTGATGAAAACAAACAAGATGCAAAAACTGAATGGACGAGAAAGATGCAAAAGCACAGAAGGTAATCGTTACCTCAATTGATAGGAAAATCTTGATGCATATTTTAAATTGTAACAACTCAAAAACAATGTATGATAAAATTTGCTCAGTATATGCTAGAGATTCTGAACGACAAAAATGTATTACATTACAAGAATTTTTTAATTATAAATTTAATACAGAACTAGATGTAACATCAAACATAAGCAACCTAGAAAATCTAGCACATACATTAAAAGCTTTGAAGCAAGAAATCGATGATGCAATGCTAATATCAAAAATTCTTGCGATTTTACCTGATAATTATAAACATTTCATACGTGCATGGGAGTCAACTCTGCAAACAGAAAAATCCTTAACTAATTTAACATCAAGACTGCTTGCAGAAGAGCTCCGTAATAACACAAACAGTAATGAAGGAACGGTGGCATTCAAATCCACTGAAAAACGATGTAATAAATGTTTTCAAGTAGGACATATTGCACGGTTCTGTTATAAAAATACTAAAAGCAATCAAGAAGAGAAATGTTACAAATGCAATACTCCAGGACATTTTGCAAGTTCTTGTAACCGATTTTGCAAAATATGCAAGAAAAATAATCATAATGAAAAAGATTGTTATTTTAGAAAACAGTCACATAAACAAAATGAAAAGCAAGATGAAAAGAAAACAAGTTTTTTGACAAATAGTAATAAAAAATATTGCACATAATAACATTAATAACTGTAGCTAAAAATAGTGAAACCATTGAGTAAAGGATTTATTTAATTATCAAATCCCTTACTCAATGGTGAAACAATGAAAGCAGTAGCAATGGGTGAAATAGAAACTAAAACTTGTATTTTAAAGGAAGTCTTATATGTTCCAGAACTAAGTAAAAATCTACTTTCTGTAACAAGAAAGGTGGCCGAAGAAGAGTTTGAAGAGTGAATTCTAAAGTATTAGGAGGACGCTTTTTGCTGGGTCGAATCTCTCGGCCTTTCGGAGATTGGTTTAGATTCTTCACTTATACGAGCCAGTTAGATACTGGACATTTCGGAGTAGCTTGCAATGCGATATCTAACGTCGAATTCAGAGAGGTGAGTAGCGGACGTCGTGGCGATAGACAACAAGTAGTGGAGGAGAAACTTCTTTTACAATATCCAATTATTTAAAAAAATTGAAACTTATAGGGAATTTTTTTAATAAAATATACAGGCAGTTAGTTAAAGTTTTTTTTTATTATCAACATTTATTACAATAAAATTTATCTGACATTATATTCAATTATTTATTATTTTATTCATGGTAACTATTCAAACCCAGAATATTATTTTTGTCTTTAACACCCCCTCTCAAAAATTATATTCAACACAAGTATTAAGTTAAATACATAAACTAAACATATCTTTAACACACAAGGAAAATATATAAATAAACACTTAAAGGAGTCCTAATTTCTTTCCAAATAACTCTTTTGGCTAAGAGTAAGTATTCCCTCTTTAACATTTCTTTCAACTTCAACTCCTATAAACTATTTTAATTCTCCCAAATCCTCCATTTTAAATTTTTCTTTTAATTTACATTTTATTTTATTTAAACATTTTTCTGTATCACAAGCTACGATTATATCATCAACATATAAAAGTATAAATATTTTTAATTCTTTCATAAATTTACAAAATTGAGTATTCCAACATCTGGAAGCTTGTCGCAACCCATAAAGTGATTTTTTTAATTTTAAAACTTTACTGTCTTCACAATTAATACCATCAGGAATTTTAATCTACACTTCTTCATTTAAATTTCCTTTCAGGAATGCAGTTTTTACATCTAGGTGATGCAATATTAAATTTCGTTGATTTGCCACAGCCATTAGTGTTCTAAATGCTGTCATCTTTGCAACGGGTGCAAATATCTCTACGTACTCTTCTTGTTGGAAACCTTTAGCAACTAATCTGGCCTTGTATTTAATTATTTAATTATTAACATT
>VTPC01005644.1:0-32557 GCA_011009095.1 Ignelater luminosus | reverse complement strand
AACTAAACCTGTTCTATTTATTTGTGCTTCTCTCATTATTTTTTCTAATGCCAAGTTAAATAATATTGATGACATCGGATCTCCTTGTCGTAATCCACTCTTCACTTTGAACCCTCTGGATAATTTCCCTCCTATTTTAACCATATTTTCTGTCCCCTTTAGCGTCATTTGTACTAATTTTATTAACTTATTGCCAATTCCTATACTTTTTAAAGCACTATATAGTCGTTCTCTTATTATGCTATCATACGCTTGCTTCACTTACAGTTACAAGACCACCAGTGTGACTTCATTTAGGCGAGGTGCCCCATCGGCGCTAGTTTTGGCAGCAAATTTTTTGTATGGTAGTTAGTGCCTTTTGCTTGGCTTAGTGGATATTATGACTGTCTAAGCGGATATTTTCTGTGGGTGACCCAGCTGATTTTTTTGTTGTATAGGCGGATCCTGGGATTTTCACATCTAAACGACCTTGTTTGTGGAGGTGGTGAAAGTTTGTTGTATCGGTCAATTTTCAATCTCGGTGATGGTAGTTTGAATAAGTCGTTCGAGCTCTCTACGATTGAGAGCTTCAATAAGAATGTCCAGGTCGTCGGCATAGGCAATCTTAGTGTTGTTGGTTCTCGAGTGGACTTTAAAGAAGATGTCCATACAGAAATTCCAAAGTGCGGAACCCTGCAAACAGCCCTTGGAAGCGATTTTTGATATTTCGCAGTTGATAGTGGAGAGAAATACTCTCCAGTTAGAGAAAGAGTTTTTAAGGATATTGCTGAGTCTGTATGATCTTAGTCTGCACTCCAAACCACCACACAATATCGAGAGTTTCTCTAATATTTGTAAAGATTTCGACAATATATTTCTACATGAAGTACTTAACTGTATCGATAAGATGCTTGATTACCTGAATTGCACTTTTGTAACTTTACAAACTGGCTATGGTCGTGTATGGCGGCTTAGAATTGTGCCAGTATCACTCGTTTGGTTACTTTTTCCAGTTCCGGAAGTAACGTAAGAGGTCTTATAAACGTGAGGTTTGTAGGATCTTTGTAGCCGCCTTGAGTATGGTTACGAGTTTTTCCCCAGTTTTAGACGTTGCTCAGTAGATTGGCTAGAAAATTTGTCAGTGGTTCTACAGCTGTCTTTGTTATGCGGCCGAGCTTTCTTATCTTTAATTTCCCGGAGGGCCCAGAAGACCTCCTCTGATGCGACAAGTGTATCGCCGTGCCCCATATTGCCTGTTCTTTAATTCGTCTCAGGCAGATGTGACTTGGCCGGAATCGTCTTCAGGTGGTAATGTGCTGAGCGTATGACGAAAGATAGACTCTATGGTGTTAGTATGGGTGTCTTTTGTTTGAAAGGCCTTGTGTACAAAGGCATTTTTGGCTTAACCTGTTGCTACTTTATAGATTCTACGAATTCTTTTGTAGGCCAGTCTAAGACTTTTCCTGTCGCACGCTTTAAAACTTCCCTGTAATTGTTTCCTAAGGATCTCATTGCCTTTGGGCAAATCTCTTAGCGCAATTTGTGTCAATTCGTTTCTGTTGAAAGTCGTCGGACCGACACGTTAGTTTGTCTCCAAAAACTTTTCGCCGAAGAGAAATGTCATTTTGTGTCTGTACGAGCTCGGTAGTTAATAGACGTACTCGTTTATCTAAATTTGTTCAATCTATTGAGATCTGGGGCGGCGCATAATTCGCTTCTTGCGGAGTTAGCTTATATGACATTAGATTATAATTGATCTTGATTGCTTTTTTCTGGACGTGCCACTAGATTATTAGGTTAGTAAGCAGCCCGGTAGTCAGAGTCAGGTCTACGTTATTTTCGTCATTCAGGGAGCTAAATGTGTATGATTGACTTGGTTGATTTTCAATGTGTAGGTTTGAAGCAAAGATTATGGTCGAGTCTGTTATGCCATAATTGGCTCTAGTAAAACGTAACATGGTTTTCCAAAATCAATGTTTTGATTTTTGACCACGAATGCATTCTTAATCATTCTCAGTCTAAAGTTGCCTAGAAATTAAAAATGTGCATTTGAAAGATTTATTTCAACTTTCAAAAAGTTAATCCTCATTTTGAAAATTGATGTTCCAAATCAATTTCGATAAACTATGGCTGTTTTAATGCATCTTTAAGCTTTGATTTCATGAATTAAAAGTACTAACAACATTCTGTATATTTATGCAATCAAGTAAGAAGTAAATGCCATTTATGGTTTAGGATTCCTTCTTGGTTGTAAAATAATAAAACATCAATCAATTAAATTTTTATACAAATCTGTTTTTTAAAACTAAACACACTTCAAATAAGCAATACAAAATTCTGCAACTAAAATATCTTATTTTGGTGCAATAAATGGCGAGTTTTAAAACTTTAATGGTTTTATAACTTTTGCTCTGTTTCATATAAATAATGCTTTGCTTTGCCTTGATTAACAATAAATTATAGTACAGGAGAGAAAGAAACAATGAAGGTTCTAGCTTTCTATCTTGCCCTCAGATATAAACGATCCAAAAATGAGTATGAATGTAACTATCTTTTTAATATTAAAGAACAAACACTTAGCAATTCAAATAAAAATATTTTTACCAACTCTCCATAAAAAAAACTTCAATCGTCAAGTTAACTTTCTTGATTTTTACATAAGAAAATCTGGTGCGCTTTAAAATGTTTGGTCACTTGCAAGTGAAATTAATTTTCGGTACATTGCAGTTTTCTTGGGAAAAACAGAATTTGTAAACTTTGCTTTCCATTGATCGAACGAGTTATAATTTGTTTTGCATTGACTCCTTAATAATCCAACAACCTGTTGAAAGCAATTTGTGAAATCATAGTTATTATTTAAAGACTGCTTTCGTTCTGTTCCCATCAATATATGCAGGAAACACATAAATGTAACAAGGAAATTCTCAGAGGACACTTTCTTGAATAAATTTGATGAATGAGAAAAAAATTTGACTATAATCATTTCACCTTGAAAGCTTCCAATTAAATATTCGTCTTCATTTAAAAAAGTCTAACATCTAATAAATAATTCTGAAGTTTTTCGAGAAAATTTTTTAAAAGTAAAATAATTTCAGAATCTTTGGTTACCCTTTGAATTTCTGTAATTTCGTAATTTTCTCTCGAAAATAAAAATTAAATAAAATGCTAATCCACAAGTAAAAGTCTGGATCAAGATGAGAAATAGTTGTTGGCATCCACCTATTTTATCTAATCCCAATTCGTTTAATTTCTAGTGTAATTTTAATCCCATTTTGTTTAATGCCAATTTGCCTAACTCCATTTGGTCTAATGTCACCATTTCGTTTAATGCCAATTCGTCGAAAGTACCAATCTGTCTTATACAATTTCTTTCACTAGTTCGAAATTATCTGCTTTCGAACATTTATTTTTATCAATAGGCAAAGACAAGCTAGATCTAAAACACATTATTCATTAAGTAATTCCCGAAGAAGGTTACATGAAAAATGCGACTTACATATTGCAAAAACTACAACTAGCCAAAACCAAGGCAAATCTTTAGTTTATATGTTCACGGTCTGATGTAACCCCTTTAAAAGTTTCATTTAAAAGTAAGTATATAAAAATTCCTAAAATAATCAGCAAAACCAAAACGTAGCTTAATTAGCATTTAATTTCAAAATATTTCATTCATGAATAAATTTGCAAAGGATGTTTCCTTTTTTATTTTAAATATTTTATTTACATTTTTAGATCGTGGTAATTCTGCGTAAAATTTGTTTTGAAATAAATAAGGATTAAAGATTCATTAAAATTCGCTAAAAATAATTTTTAAACCTTTTCAAAATCTCGTCACCGCGTTTTCGATATTTCATTATTTAAAAAAAATGCAAATAAAAAATGTGGTATTTAATTTATGCATTTGCAGTTTTCTAAATCCTAATACCTTTTAGATGCTTATCACGTACAACTTTCAAATGGCATGAATTACATAACGTATGTATATGTTAATGTTTAAATTGCCATTACTGTATGTGTTAAACCGTTACATCATCGTGTTAAATCTGTTACAATGTTATTATAATACTTTGTAACTTGTGTTGAACTTTATAATACAATCAGTTCCCCAGATTCACTTTATTATTAAAGCGTGTGTCCCAAAGACGAATGGTTTAAATTAAAAAAATAAATTTTGAAGCATTAGCTCTAGTATTCAAATTTTATAATTAGAAACTAAATTATTAAAATCGTTTTGTTGCCATAATATTGAAAAAATTATACCCAGAGGGCTATTAAGGTCAGCTGGGAATCCTTGAGTGAAACTCTGAAAATTATTCGAGCTAAATTAACAAAGCAAGCAAGGTATCCGTTTCCTGCAACTAAAACAGTAATTATGCGTGTGGTGCATAAATCATGCGTGCGGTGTATACCCTGATACACACGTATGTAGATACAACGTGCTGGCCGTTACCATGGCTACTGGCGCGGCAATTGCATTGTCCAGTAATTATTAATTAACTATTGGTGCCGCAATTGACTCGTTTGATGCATTGTCGTTTGATGATAAATGCATAATGTTATATTTTAAGCAATTACTGTTTATTCAAAACATATACTACATTGTTGTTTGATGAGTTTCTGTTTGAATTTGCATAACAAAACGATCATGCACTTTTTCACGTTGCATGCGTGTATGCTGTAAAACCATACATTTTTAGTGCAATATTTCAGGTTTTATTTTGCAGCATTTAAAACTAAAAATACATACATAAATGCCTTCCTATAGGAATAATGAAAAACTGTTTTAGCGTATTTCAATTTTTTAAAGTGGTGGAAATTAACTAGTGTTTTTAGATTTCATGTTTTATTCCAAAGAGAATAGCTATGGAACGGAACGATTGTTTTTAATGTATGTCCCAATAAGTCATTTTTATGTTAGAAGAAAATTCGAGCTAAAAGTTACCTTTTTGGCTCTTCGGCAGTGTTGCTGGTTGGCAATAATAACAAAATATTAATTAGATCATGTTAGTTTTCTAAATAAATGCATAAGTTGTTATTGAAAATATAAATGTCGTAATATGATAATGTAAAAAATTTGTTCTCCATAATTTATGAAAATAGATGTGTAATTATTGTTGAGTATAAATGTCTATCATTATACTTAGTGTTCACTGCGACATAGTATTTATAACATGGTTATGGGCCCAGCAATAGAAACCATTTCTCAATTTAATGTTTCGGTGTTTCAAGAAGTGGATTTTTGAAACAGTAGTTGAAAGAAAGCTACAATAATAAAATATGGATAGTATAAAACTAGGTATAACCAAATTAAATCGAGATAACTACCAAATATGGAAGTATAAAATGGAATTATTGCTCCGTAAAGAAAACTTGTGCGATGTTGTAACAAATGCTAGACCTGGAGATAATCAAGAGATGTAAATGCAAGAGCTACTATAGGATTATTAGTAGAAAATGATCAGTTGCATCATATTAGAAATGCCAATACAGCGAAAACATCACGGGGGAATTTAGGACATTATTATGAAAAAACCTTCATTAAGCACCAAGGTATTTTTATTGAAACAATTGTGTCGAATGAGATAAGACGAAAAAGGAAACGTAGAAGAACACATTCAGCAAATGGAGGATATTGTTTACAAACTGAAAATAATGAGTGAGAATTTTAGTGAACAACTTATAGTAACTTTTATGCTTTGCAGCTTACCAGAGAGCTATGCTCCATTAGTAAACGCACTTAAAAGCAGACCAGAAAAAGAACTGACAATAAGTTTCGTAAAAGGAAAGCTAATTGATGAATATAAACAAAAAAATGAACATAACGATATGATTCCAAGTGAAGTTCAAAATTCAGCAGTAAAAGTTAAAAAGAAATATGAAAAGAAATGCCATTTTTGTAAAAGAGAAGGGCACCTGAAAAAGGATTGTTATTTTCTCAAGAATAAAGGAAATTATAAAGGAAAATACGAAAATAATTTGTTACAAGAAGAAGATGAGACAAACAGCTGTTGTGGATTGGGGTTTGGGGGACGTAGTGATAGTTGTCATGTCAAACAATCAAAAGTATTTCGTGGTGTTGGACTTTAACAATCAAAGTTATGTTCATTTGGCGAATGGAAAAATGCTGAAATCAAAAGGAATGGGAATTGTTTGCTTGAATATCGATAATGATAATGAAATTAGTAAAATACAATTAAATGATGTTTTGTATATTCCAGAATTAGAAAGTAGTTTATTATCTGTCAGAAAAGTTACAGAAAATGGTCTATGCGTTAACTTTAAAGGCAAAGAATGTATAATAGCAGACGAAAATGGAAGTGTTTTTGTAAAGGCTGCAATAAATCAACATCTATTTAAGATTGATCTTCACCAATATAATGTATGTAAATTAAAAGAAGTGCCAGTTTCAAAAGGGTGCATTCATGAGTGGCACAAAAAATTTAAACATCATCATCTAGATGCAATAAAGAAACTTACAAATGAAGAAATGATTACAGGTATTAACTTGACAAACTGTCATGAAGAAGTAACGTGTGACAGCTGTCTTAGAGGAAAGATGTCACAAATACCTTTTGCATTCGAAACATGGAATCAAAGCAAAGGCATTTTAGATTTAGTATACAGTGATTTGTATGGACCCATGCAGACTACAACATTTGGTGGTAATCAATACATTCTCACCATAATTGACGATTATAGTTCATACGCTATTGTTTATTTGCCGAAAAATAAAACTGAAGTTTTACCAAGATTTCGGGAATATATAAGACTAGTAGAAAATCAGTTTAAATTAAAACCAAAAATAATGAGATCTGACAAAGGAGGTGAATACGTCAATAGAGAATTTCAAGATTTCTTAAAAGCGGAAGGTATAGTATCACAACTAACAGCTCCATATTCCCCACAGCAAAATGGAAAAGCTGAACGTAAACACGGGACATTGGTGGAAATGTCAAAGTGTACGTTGTTAGAAACTAACCTTGAAAAAGAGTTTTGGCAAGAGGCAATCCGTACAGCAAATTATCTGCAAAATCGATTTCCTACAAGTAGAAAGAACGAAACTCCATATGAACTATGGCATGGCGAAAAACCAAATATAAGTCATTTAAGAACTTTTGGTAGCACAGCCTATACTCAAATACCACGTGTAAGAAGACGTAAACCTAATGATAATTCGAAGAAAGTTATATTTGTGGGATCCGAATCAGGATCAAAATATCGATTATTTGATAGAAGCACGAAAAATATTGTAATTAGCAGAAACTTACGTTTTGTGCAAAATTATCACGTAGAAAAATGTATCGTAAAATTTAAAAACCAAATAGATATCGATGTTGGAATTTTAAATAAAGGTAATTCAAAGAGAAAGAATCTTCTAGGCAAAGAAACGGATAAAACGGAAGAAAAATTACAAATGGATGTTGAAGAGAAAGCAATAGAAGTAGAACAGCCTTTGGAAAGAAGAATATCTAAAAAAACAACAAAAGGTAAACCTCTAATTCGCTTTGGAAATGTAAACTTTAACAGAAAAATAGTAGAAGTAGAACCACAAATATATGAAGATGCACTGCAATGTCAAGAAAGTAAACAATAGATAAATGCAATGGAGGAAGAAATTGAATCTTTAAAGAAGAAGAAGACTTGGACACTTACAAAACTATCAAGCAATAAGAACGTTGTTGGAAGTAAGTAAGTTTATAAAATTAAAACAGATTCTACAGGTAAACTTAAGATATACAAAGCACGATTGGTGGCAAAAGGATACTCCCAGAAATTTGGTGACGATTTTGATGAAGTCTTTGCACCAGTAGTGAAACCAGCTACATTTCGAATACTACTAACTGCTGCCCAAAAGAGTGGTTTAAAAATTTCTCATTACGATATTAAGTCATCATTTTTAAATGGGGACCTAAAGGAAGAATTTATGTGGTTCAAGCTCAAGGTTTCGTAGAAGATGGAATGGAAGATTGTGTTTGCGAGTTACAGAAAAGCATCTATGGGCTTAAACAGGCAGCTTGAGCACAGAATGATAAAATAAATAAAAAATTAATAAGTCTTGGATTCAGAAGGGGTAAATCAGGCTGTTGCCTCTATTCAAAAAAAGAAGAAAATTGATGGACATACCTGTTAATGTATGATCTGTTACTAACAAATCCAGATAAATCAATTATTGCTAAGGTAGCTGAACAAATTGGAGAAGAAATGGAAATTAAATGCCTAGGTAATGTAGAAAAATATGTGGGAATAAATGTAGAAAAAGATTCTGGATAAACCAAACGAGTTACATTGACAATATCTTAAGAAAACTTGGTTTGGAAAATTCAAGAACTGCAAGAATACCACTGGATTCGGGCTATTACAAAATGAATTCGAATTTGTTACCCATTAATCGACTATATAGGCAAGCGATTGGATCGTTGTTGTATATAGCTGTTAACACCAGACCAGATATTGCAGTAAGTGTTTCAATATTGAGCAGACGAGTCAGCAATCCAAGAGCGCATGATTGGACAGAAGACAGAATTCTACGCTATTTGAAAGGAACAAAACATTTAAAGTTAAAAATGAGAGATCCTAAAAAGCTGAACGAAACTCAATTAGTTGGTTATGCAGATGCTGATTGGGGTGGTGCTCAAGAAGATCGAAAATTTAGCAGCGCATACATGTTCTTTTATCGTGGTGGACTCATCAGCTGGAGTAGCAGAAACTAAACATGCGTATCACTCTCATCAACAGAAGCTGAGTATATTTCATTGGAAGAAGCTTGCCAAGAAGCACTGTTGTTAAAGGGTTTACTCGAGGATTTTAATGAAGGTGAAAATTTGTAAATTGTGGTTAACAAAGATAACCAAAGCTGCTTAAAGTTGTTAAGTTGTGAGAGAATTACCAGCAGATCTAAACATATTGGAACCGAATATAATTTTTGTAATAGTTGCAGATGCGCTTACAAACCATTAGCTGGTACGAAGTTTGGACGACATGCAGCTTCGATGGCCTTGTGCGATATTATTATTGAGAAGGGGATTGTTGCTGATTAGCAACAATAACAAAAAATTTATTAGATCATGTTAGTTTTCTAAATAAATGAATAAGTTGTTACTGAAAATACAAATGTCGTAATATGATAATGTAAAAAATTCATTCTGTATAATTTATAAAAATAGAAGTGTAATTATTGTTGAGTATAAGTGTCTATCATTATACTTAGTGTTCACTGCAACATAGTATTTATAACAAGCAGCTTATACCGTTTTAGCTTAAATAGATATTTTTGATAAACTGATTTAATAAATCAGTGAGTTGCATTGTTTCGGAATTTTCTGCAGGACCGGTGGAAAGACACGCAAATGATGCAACTTGCCATAGGCACCATGATAACTATATGCGCTACATAGTGGTGAATAGCAAACTGAAACTACGTCTTAAATAGCATGACGTAATTCGTAATTTCAAACTAATAATCTGTTAGTTCTTTAGTGTCTGCGAGTGTTAGGAGTGGAATCTTTCCGTTTTCTCAGAATTTCCAGCGTTCCTCCCAGAATATTCAGAAATTTAATAATATTATGAAAACCCACATCATTCTGTATTTATTGGCTAATTCTTTGTATTACAGCGAAACACGCAGTATAAATTTCCACAGCTTATTCTTAGTGTTTTTTGAAAAGAAACAGTATTTGCCAGAAACCACTCTTTTTCCCCTTATACTAGTTCTAACCTTTCCTATCTTGTTGCTGATTTATCTTTCAAGTAAGCCTCATCATACTTCGGTAGAGCAATTTATTACTAGCGTCCTAAAAATTTAATTTTTATTAGTTTTCATTAAAATATTTTTCTTTTACGGCTGCTGATTTATTGCTTTCTTTTTATGCTTCTTTCTTATATGCTTTGCATAGTACCTACTTATTATTCGTTGTTTTCACTCGATAGTTTTAATAATGCCAGTACATGTAGGTTTGCATAAATAAATCGACAAATGTTCTCTTTCATTTCTTTGTTTTTCTAAGTGCCGGTTTCAAACATTAAGTCAGAGAAGCGACTGGATGATGCAAGAGATTTAGATTGGGTATTGGAAAGACAAATGTAATAGGTAATTTAAATACGCTACCTCAGAGGACAACAGCCAGAATTTTGTAAGAGTCATCATTCAACTTGTCTAGAAAGAAGATGGGCTTAAAAACAAAGCCTGTAACAAAAGGCAATTGCTTAGTTTGTGAAGGCATTTATTTTCTTAAGAGTCACCTATCTGTTTTCTTGCTCTTGAAGTAGTTTCTTACTAGCGTAGTAGTAGTTGTTGAGAGCATTACCTGGCGGAATAACGCACGTACAATTTCTCAACGCAGATGAAAGTGTTGTTCAATAAGTATTGGACTTTCGCCCTTTGAAATCAAAAACACTGTTCTCTGGGAGCCCACATTGGTATTGAACAGATCGTTTTTGAATTAAACATGAATTTTTGTCGTTTTAACCTTCATCTTGTCTATTTTACCTTCAGGCCAATCGGATACTCGTAATATCTATAAATGCCTCGTCGGAAGAAAACTCATATTCCATTCGATTGTTTTAAATTTCTTGATATACTTTTGTTTTCTATTTTTCCGAAGAACCATAGTTTTTTCAAAAATAATTGTTATTTATTATTATTGCCACAATCTATAAAACAACGTCCCTACAAAAAATAGTTCAGAGTAAAGTTTCGAGAGACAAAGTCGTACTTCAGACGTTTAGGTTTTTAACTTGTATTAAACTCTCTGTGTTCGTTCATCAGAGCCAGATATTTTAGATTGGCCAAGTCTTACGGGTTAATGCTGCTTGAAGGAAAGTTGCGTTACTTGTAATTTGGAGCTAAACATAATCTTTAATTTTAAAACGAACATTCGACCCACCTTTTCATACACACCACATTTATAGCGTTTATAAAGAATGTTCACATGCCTATAAGTTTAAGAAAATATATTGCAATTTTAAAAAATTGTTAAATACAAATAACATTGCTATGATTCTATTTGTAAAGATAAAATTGTCTGCGAAATAGAATTTCTCTTTTATTTCTGAAAATGTTAGACAGGTTAATCTCAAAGCTGTCAGCTGTTAAGTAAGATATTTAACTGCCCTATTGTACATTAAAATATTCTTATGATGGCAGATATAGACAATTTATTGCTGATATTGGAGTGAGAATATTCCTTTGGGTTCTCGTCACAACATCTAGAACCTCACTTATAACTACCCAGTCAGGGATATATGACTGATTCGACCCCTATTAGTATTTTTCTGTGTCCCCTCGTTTCCAAAACAGGACGTCCTCGCTTTATAAACTTCATTTTCTTTTATTTAGAGCAAAATCTTCAAACTTTTTGAGCAAGTCCCGTGGAGTTCGCGCATCGTGCACTCAAATCAAGTTTCCTTGTAAAGTCCCTGAAGCAAGGTATGGTTTCTTTTAGTGCTTCCCGTATAAGTTCAATTTTGTGTACAAAGCTCGCCGTGATTCTACTTGGTCTTACTTACTTTCCTTGGTTCCAGGAAAACTTTGAATTATTCTAGAGCCGCAGCTCGTTCTAAAAATCATTATTTAATGAACCACTCTAAAGCAGACCCTCGCTATCGAATTCCGTCTACAAGAAAGGTTGATAAAGTAGTAAATTCTACCTCATCAATATAAACCATTTATCGAACCTTCACGCATTATTAAATAATGTTGAAGTGCTGGAAATCATTTTCA
Organism: Ignelater luminosus; assembly: GCA_011009095.1. Classification (NCBI taxonomy): domain Eukaryota; kingdom Metazoa; phylum Arthropoda; class Insecta; order Coleoptera; family Elateridae; genus Ignelater; species Ignelater luminosus. Next base: position 20,859 of record VTPC01005644.1, on the reverse strand, counting down.
AGAAATTCTCGGGGAATACACTGATTTATTACTTAAATAAGTATTTTATTAATTTCCGCGCTAGGAGTTACTTTGCAATGCCATATTGAATTTGCCCCTTGTATACAGAGTTTATAAAGAGTTGTCAGAAGTTGTACTAACACTTGTGGTTTTAAAATTCAAAATTTGCGCGCGCAGTCGTTTTTAACCCTTCGAGATTCGAGCGTGTAAACCTTGAAAGACTCAGTCCGGCCGGGTTTCAAACACAGGGGAAATACATCAAATACAGGATCTACAGGAGGAAAAGAAATAATACTGGAATACGTGAAGGGAAACTAAATGAAAGTTATATAAAAGGGATTGTAACGGGAAAATGCCCAAAAGTAAGTGCAAGTTCCGTATAAGCCAGATATCGGTAGATGTTCAAGCCCATAGCTCATGTCGAAGACGGGAGTAGGTTCCAAAATAGTAAATAACCCAGGCTCTGATGATCTTACCTGAGCCTAAAACTTAGCTTTTAGCTGAAAAGCCTAAAAGAGATACCAAAAGGGCGCCAGGAGACAGTGCCACACAAAACGATGTAATTCGTCGACCTGTCCCCACACCGACGAACACGCTGTATATAGGGTCCACCCAAAATACCACCCTGTAGATAAACACTTCAAAATCGTGTCCGGAGACTAAATTGTATTCTCTTTTACTTACCAAGGAACCTTCGTTGGTTCCACAACTTAAAATAAAATAAACTTAATAAATCTCCAGCCTCTCTTTCGTTTTTCAAAACTATAAACAAAGCTTTGTTCACAAAATCAAATATTATGCGGGTTGCTAGAAGCCAAGGTCCATCATCACGACACCTAAATAAACTTATAAAACAAAAACAAACTCCTAGAAATAAGAACACAAAAGTTAAACTACATGAATTTATGATTATGCTTTGAAATCGAGTAAAATAAACATTCACAAAAAGATTCAAAATGATACGGTTGATTGAAGAAATTATTACTTTACAAACATCAAATAAAAGAATGACAATTACTACATAAAAATTAGGTCTCAAGGACCCGTCAAATAAATGCGTTTAGAAATCATTAAATCGCAAAATACTTATTGTATTAAACTCCTCTAAACAAACAAAATTGAACATGATTTAAAACTATTAATAAATTTGGAACATATGAACTTGTATTACTTCAAACAAAAAGAAAACGTTCAAAAGATTACTATAGAATTTAAACTACCTATTGTTTTCCCTAGATTTTTCCGGAAATAATACACTATAAAGATACTTTTCTAACATTAAAATAAACCAAACATTAACGTTAAATACTCAAAGCATTTGAACAAAACAACATCAAAATATAAACAATTATATGTAACATAAACAATTATTCCTTACTCTAAATCTGGAGGTTCTTTGAGTTTCCAGCAACTTTTCCAAATACAAAAGAATTGAATTTACACTAAATTTAATTACGAGAAGGCATGGTTTCAACCCCAATACATTTTTAAACACTTAACTTCCACAAACACAAAACTTTAATTTTCTTAATAACGAAGAGAATACCAGATTTCTCGGTGGACACTGAAGATGGAATATTGATTCCATCAGTCAGGGAGTATGACGAAGATAGCGGAGTCAAAGAACACCAGGTACATAACGGAGATTTTCGTAATGACTAAACCAAAAGTCAAGAAGAAAGTGGGACTAAATAATTTCCAAATAACTGGCTCGACACGGTTACTTCTTTACACGATCCTTCTAAGGAAGACAGGGACGATGAGCTTGTCGTTTATCTCCACATACTAGTAAAAATTCAGGTAACACCTTTCAGCATATGAATTTTTACGTTCATCCGCACAATGATGCGTCAATATTTTAATACTCAAAGAGGCCTCCCTCGAGGATTAACTCAAAATGCAAATTAATGCCCATAAACCATAAACCAAATAGAAAACTAAAGCAAATTCACAGCCATTAAAATGTCGAAATTAACCGTGCGCCACACTTAAAGATCGAAACAAAACGCGAGAAGCACCGGGTCCCCTTGGACCTGGGAAGTCGCGGTGAACACCCGCGTTTCACGGTGTCCAAATTTCGACTTCCCGAGAAAAGCACAAAGTACCAACAAAGGGAACGGTTTGGCAAAATAGAAAAGTCAGTTGTACACGATATCCCCAAACAAAATACAGACGATAAATTGAATAATGGAAAACTACTGGATATCATTTCTTTACTGTAGAACTGTCTTCTGCCAGACATGAATTAGCAAATTACGAACGTGTTCTTTCTTGGAAATACAGTTGAAAAATATAAGAAAGATTTAAAAACAGCACAAAGCACGTTCGGGTCATAAAATAATGTATCGGATTTCACTAATGAAAGAAGTATAAAACCATTTATCGAACACATTTTAATTCTTAACAACAGAACTCCAAAGAAAAATATCTGTTAGCAATATAAACAACTTGCTAAACATTAAAAAGTAAGACGAAGCGATAAATTTATATTAAATGAATGTATTTAAAGCAAAATTTAACGTAAAATTCGGATAAGTATGCAAAACTTAAAAATAACATTACAGGATACATCTATTCTAATAAACAAACTAACGACAAACTCCATAAAAGGATTTTATAAGAAAATAGGGAATGTAATACAGACGAGACTTCAAGGATAATTAAATTACACCATCTAGACTAAGGAATTTTATCTAACGAATAATGACTGAATAAATTCGTCACACGGTCTGACATTCCCGTGTTCATTGGCGCTTCTTAATCTGACCCATTTCCCTATTTTTCCTTTCTAGGGTACATTGACGACCAGCTATACCGTCGACCTTGGCCGTCCCCAACCACCCGAGCTGGCCAAGTGGCACATTAGTTTTATGTTGACTCTAAGTTATCGTATCTAGGTAAAGAAATTCCGTTTTTCTCGTAACAGTTGATCCTCTAGTGTTTATTGAGTTTGTCTTTGGGTAATTTATTAACAATTTAAAAATATGGTTTTGCAATTATTGTACCCAGGTATTAATTTATTTTCCCTTATATTTCTTTTATATTTTTGTTTTGTTTTGTATTTGGAAGGTTTTTAGTTACCTTGTATCTGAGAACAAATTTGGGAAAAGAATAGGTAGTTAGTCACATACAACAGGATTCTCTTTTAAATACAAAAACCGGTATTATAAACATATGGTCAATTCTTAATTCTTCTCGAGTTATTTTATTTTTTTGGTAGTGTTATGAAGGGTTTGAGAACTCTTTAGTCAATTTAGAAAAACCTTTAGCCCTTTACGAGAGAGATATTTGCTTCGTAGTATTCAAGTCGCGTACAAAAGAGCTTTAAATTTTCATGTGGCCGAAGAAGATCACTTGTATGCCGTTATCTTAGTTACATTGAGACGGTTTTGTTGACACTGTGTAAAGAATAAAAGAAAGGCCATTACGATGTTGCTAATTCAAGGGTAGTTTGCTTTAATTTTTAATTTTAAACGATTTCCCGTGCGCTGCGTGTGATTTCTTATTATCTTCCATTTTTGGCGTTCAACCATTATTTATTATAAGTATTGGCGTTTTAGTCCACTATATGTTTAGTGTGTATATGTGTATAGTTTGTGCAAGGTTAAGGTAATAAATTAACAGATCTTTCACAAATGTGATACTAAGAGGATAGCAATTGCACAATTTCAATATTCACTTTCTTGTACCCTTATACTCTATGCCAGTGTTTCCCAAAGTGTGGTACCAGTACCCCCAGGGGTACGGGAACAGTTTGGGGGAGGGATACGCGCTGCACCGGGCTTTCACTGCGCCTGGTGCAACAAGCTGTTTACTTTTTTTTGATTACAAGCATTGAAAAAAAATAAACAATTCCGTACTTGTTAGTATTGTGTATGTGTGGTTTTTATGTATGTATTCGTAGCCGTGGCGTCGCCGGGCGCTGTGCTTCTGCGCATTCCTCCACCCTACCCTATGGCCCAGACAACAGTGTCACACAAAATCCTCCAGTACGCATTGAAATGTTACAGCGCGCATGCGTGCATTTTTAGTTTTCGTGCGATTTTTCTAATAGGAAAGGTTTGTTATGTAAGTCGCATTGATTTTGATTATTTTTACAAAATATAATTTTTATCTTAACATTTAAGGTTATGGAGCGCTGGTTGAAATCTGGATCTTCTAAACCGAATTACAGTAGCAATCAACAAACAGAAAATAATGAAATTAACGACGACGAACCACCTTCAATTCTGAAAGAATCTGTTAAGAAAACAACAAGGAAATCTTGCAAGTACGACAAAGGATTTCTTAAATTTGGATTCTCACGGACTGGAAATGAAGAAGAGAATATTCCATTTTGTGTCATTTGTTTTGAAAATCTAACAAATGAAAGCATGAAACGATTCAACTTAAAGCGCCATTTTGAGACAAACTACAATCAGTACAAAGATAAATCCATCGAGTTTTTTCAAAACAAACTTAAGGATTTAAATCAGTCTCGAAAAGGAATGCGGGGTTTGACAGAAAGTGACAATCAAAAAATTCTAGAAGCTTCGTATCGCGTATCGCTTTTAATTGCTAAATGCGGTACAGCGGAGACGATTGCCGAAACTTTAATCAAGCCTGCAGCCCCAATAATGGCAGAAGTAATGATAGGAAAAAGAGCGAAACAAACTTTTGACCGCGTTCCCCTCTCAAATAATTGTTCATCGATGAATCATTGATATGTCTAATAATGTAAAACAGATGTTATTGTCTGATATTCCTCAAAGTCCTTATTATGCATTACAAGTCGATGAGTCCACTGATATTGCGAACTTTGCCAATCTTATGGCGTTTGTTAGATACGAAAAGGACCAAGAAATTCATGACGACTTTTTATCTTGCCAGCCTTTATCAGATTATACAACAGAAGAAGACATCTTTAATGTTATAAATAAATTTACGCAAGGGAACAAAATTGATTGGAATAGATGTGTTGGAATAAGCAAAAAGTATGGTTGAAATTAATAAAGGACTTGTTGCAAGAATTCAAAATGTTGCCCCAAATGTCATATCTACACATTATTGCATACACAGAGAGGCTTTGGTAACACGTAAGATTGTAACGGTCTTTTTGTGGTTATTACCCCGCCACATGATTAATTGTACGGTATATCAATTGATATACGCTTCCAAATTCTGAGGGAATGCAACACGCAGGCAGGACAGAAAGATTCGACACGTGAGAGTGTGTGGTGAACTTCACCTAAGAATTGCAAGGAAGGTTTTCTCGTTGTTGTTTGAAAACCCTTTTTTAAAAAAGGGGTAAGTTAATTATCTTTTCTTTCATCTCTTACGGGTTCGTTACTAACGATGGTCTCTTTTGTCTACAGTTTTTTTTTATTTGGTTGTGAAAAATACGAGTAATTTCCCAAAAATAAAAGTTGCACCCGAGTTGCCCTGCGTGCGTTTCAAGAAGCAGGGTTAGATTTAATTGGATCTGGCTGTAGCAGTGAATGCTGGGAACAAGTCAGTTTCACCGTCATCCATACGCAGAATATTATGGGAATCTAGTCTGGCAGTGGACTGTCAACCCAATTTGAGAATCTCTCCGGCTTCTCGTTAGCGAATAATTTTATTCAGTTAAATTTGGTTATTTTTTAATCCATTACAAAATTTATCTTTGCTTAGTAATAAAAATTAGAGTAACCTCACCAGATTTATTAAGGATCTTTTATTTAAAAAAAAAGAAAAGCTCCTTTTAATTCAATTTTCTTGTTGACCTTTATTTTTTTGTTCCTATCATTTAAAGTTTTGATAAATGCTCAATTCGGACGTAATTGATGATTATTTATTTTGTGTTTCCAGCTTTTTAATTCTTTCTTTCAGCAAGCAATTTCGATCGAAAGCTGCTTCCTGCATTTTGTGGTAAGACTGATGCATTCCTTCAATTATTATCCAATTGTTAATTTTAATTTGTTTTTTATGTTTATTAAATTTCAGTACACCTAAATAATTTCAAGTTCTTTTTTAGACTTTTCATTTAATTAAATTTTCCTTTCAATTTTCTAATTTTGCGATATCGGAGTTTGTTTCTTGCAGTACTCCGATGTGTTAAATTTTTCCTTTTGCCTTGAAACAACTTGAGATTATTTGTTGTGCGTGAGTACAGATAACCTGGTTTATATGCTTATATTTTACTTTGATAATTTTTGTGTTATATATTTTTGCTATTATTTTCTTATTTTTAATGTTGCTTTGCATTTGGTTTATTCATTTTCCTGTTTTTAATTAGTCCTTTTATTACATTTTTTGATTGCATTGTTTTTTTAAAAGTAAGGATCCTGTATTCTAAATTTTGTTTCACATTCTGTAACTACGGTTACCTCTAGTAGTTTTTTTTATTCATAATCGATTTAATGTTTTAAATTCATATAATTTTTTTGTATTTTAAGTATAAACTTATCGATCATTATTCCATTTAATCTTGTTTCCGTTGAAATCTGTTTTACTGGTTACTTCAAAAATAAACCTTTACTTTGTAATTTTTACCATCCTTGTTTATTTCAATATACGTATTTGGTAAACTAATATCAAGTATTTTATTGTAAGTATAATCTTAGCCGTCCCGCACCCAAAGCCTACCCCCTGAGTTTAGCTGGCCTAGGACCTTGAGATCCTAGTTGTTTAGTCATATTATTACTGTAACGCAGGTTTACGTTACAAGATGCCCGCTGATTTACAGAAAGTTCTGGATGAAAGCGTGAAAATCGTTAACTACATCAAAGACCATCCTTCGAGTGTGAAGAAGTAGGAAGTAGTCATACTCAGCTTCTTTTTCATACCGATAATCGTTGGCTATCTCGAGGAAAAATTATAAATTATTTGAAGTTAGACATGAATTTCAAGCTTTTCTTAATAATAGATTCGAGTTGAGAAACCGTTTACATGACTGGAAATGGCTTTGTAAATTGGCATACTTGGCAGATATATTCTCTGTTTGTCTTAAGGCAAAGGAATTTCATTGTTTCACGTTCAGGATAAAGTGAACGTTACCATAGAAAAACTAAATTTACGGCAAAAGCCTAGACTCGTTTCCCTCTCTTCATGAGTTTATAAAAACTTCGGCTGATAAAATTAATGCTGATACTCTGAAATGTATAAGCATTCAGAGAGTTTACAAGTGGGCCTGAAAAACTATTTTCCCGATTTAAAGTCTCTTTGTGGATTGAACAAAAAAATAAAAGACATGAACAAACTTCAATCAGAGAATGAAGAGTTAAAATTAAAAACCAAAGATCTTTCCTCCAGATTGGAGGCTCTGGTACAGTACTCTAGATTAAATAACGTGGAAATAAGTGGAGTTCTGGAGTTACCATCGGAAAATGTCCTGCAGACTTCACTAAAAATATTTAAAGAAATCAATTGTGACGTTAACGCCTCCGAAATTGATGCTATTTATAGAGTTGCAAGTGCTACTTCGAAAAAACCTCGAAATATTGTAGTTAAGCTTTTGTCACGGCGAAACAGGGATGAAATTATAGCAGCCTTTAGACTAGCACGTAATGCACCAGAAAATCGTGGAAATTTTAGTATTAAAGCTCCTAATCTTGGAGATGTGATTGTCATTTCTGAACATCTCACACTAAACAATAAGCTACTTAATAAAACAACAAGAGAGGAAGCCAAAAAGAAACACTACAAATTTGTATGGGCAAGGAATGGCCAAATATTTGTACGGAAAGGTGAGCGTTCTCGTGTTATTAGCATAAAGTCTCTTGACAATCTACCGTTTTTTTAACTGTTACGTATGCTGTAAATATACTCGTTTAAACTTATTTATCTTTAAAAATGAAGCTCCACATCTACTACCAGAATACTCGTGGATTAAGAACCAAGATAAACAACTTATATACCAACACCCTTGGAAACGTTTACGATGTCATCTGCTTTACAGAAACATTTCTTACTGGTGATATAAGTGATTCTGTTTTTCGTCGGGACAGATCTTCTACTAATATTCCAAACAATCACGGTGGATCTCTCATCGCAGTAAAAAATACTTTAAAGTGTTTCCGAATTTCTAATTTCGAAAGTTCAGCTGAAGATGTGTGGTTGGCAATTGAAACTACTTCTGGTATGCTGTATATGTGTTGTGTTTATATTCGCCCTCGAGATGCTGATGCTTGTCGATCGTTTAGTAATGAGCTAATACAAAACTATGACAATTTTAGCAACAATATTTTTATTATTTGCCATACGTAACCTGGCGTAGGAATGTAGATACATCTCTAACTGCTGTTAGTCATTATGTGTATTCTTTGGAATGTCTAAACGCGTTTTCGTACTGCAACTTTCATCAATTTAATACGATTTCGAATTCTGATAATCGAATCCTTGACTTGTTATTATCGAATGTGTATTGTTTTCAGTCTGTCTGCAACTCTAACATCTTTCTTGTTAATATTGACAGATACCATCCGCCTTTAGACATTCTTCTTACTAATATAAACCTCTCTGTAATTCCAAGTAAGAACGAAGTTATATACAATTTCAAAAGAGCACAGTACAATAATATTGACCACTTTTTATCTAATATTAACTGGCATGAAAGATTGGCCAATTTGTCTTGCGAGGAAGCAGTGGATGTCTTTTACGAAATTGTATATAACGCCATCTAAACTTTTGTACCATTACGAAGACAATCTTCACAATATCCCTGTTGGTATACTTTAACTACAATCAAAGTTATTAGGGAAAAGCGCAAATATCATAAACGTTGGAAGCAATTTAACAACAATCTCGATTATCTTACCTTTAGTTTATTGCGCCGCCGTTCAAAATTTCTAATCAATTTGGATTTCCAAAATTATATTACTTCCGTAGAGCAAGATATTGTAACCAATCCAAAACGAGTATGGTCGTATACCAAGTCCAAGAAAACTTCGGTACATACTCCTTTTAAAATGATGTATGAGAACTCAGAAGCGGCTGAGGGAAATGCGGTCTATAACTTGTGCTTGCAATATTTTAAATCGGTCTTTACTGATGGCCAACTTCTTGACAATCTTACATCCGAAACAACGAACTCCGGTTTAGTTAAACCATCGATTACAATTACTCCAGAACTAGTTGAGAACTATCGCAAAGAAATTGATGTTCACGAGGGTGCCGGACCGGATAATATTCCTAGTGTTTTTCTAAACAAATGCGCTATACATCTTGCCTTGCCACTCTCTCATATATTTAATTTATCGCTTACTGAGGGTACATTTCCTTCCAAGTGAAAGAAAGATCATGTAATCCCGATCTTTAAATCCGGAAATAAAGAATTAGTGAATAATTATCGACCTGTTTCTATATTATCGGCAGTTTCAAAGATTTTTGAAAAGATTGTGTTCCAAAGCATTATGGCAACTGTCAGGAGGCAAATCTGTAAAGAACAGCATGGTTTTCTACCTAAACGTTCTGTTGAAACAAACCTTGGAATATACATTGACTACATAGAAAAAACAATGGATAAGAGAATACAAGTCGACTCGATATACACGGACTTCAGTAAGGCCTTTGACAAGATTGATCATAATGTTTTGATACACAAACTGGACACTATTGGTCTGCCACCCGATTTACTTAGATGGGTCAGATCTTATATTTCTAACAGATTGCTTTCGGTCAAATTCAACGGTTTCTTTTCTAATTGTGCTACGGTAACATCGGGAGTTCCTCAAGGATCCCACCTTGCGCCACTCTTTTTTATTATTTACATAAACGAAGAAATTGTGGCATGTGTAAAGCACTCTAGTATATTGATTTATGCTTACGATATAAAGATCTTTCGCAAAATCGAAACCACTACGGACTGTTTCCTACTTCAAGACATCTTGGACTATATTTATAATTACTGTATGCAAAACAAACTTTATCTGAATTATGATAATAGTCATTGTATATCGTTTACTAGGAATATTGCGCCAATAAATTTCTCTTATCGTTTTTCTCATCACATTTTGACAAGGGTTGATTCCATCAAAGACTTAGAAGTATTTATAGATGTGAAATTGACCTTCTCTAAACATATCGAGTATATTACAAATAAAGCATACAAAAATTTAGGTTTTGTCATAGGTACTTTTGCACCTTTTTCTAACCCACAGTGTATTAGAGCGCTTTACTTAGCTTACGTCTCGAGTGTACTATCTTGGACCAGTGTCATCTGGAATCCTCGTTATAACATATACATTACTGCTGTAGAATCTATTCAAAAAAGGTTCCTTCGATTTATAGAATGAAAATTCAACATGCCGATTATAGATTACGATAGCTCCTGTAGAGAAATAGGGTTACTACCGTTAGCTACTAATCGTGATATAGCCGATTGCATTTTTTTATACAAAATAATTTGTGCCAAGTTCGACGCTTCTCAGCTCCTAGAGCTAATCAACTTTAACATTCCACTACGCACAATCAGAAAAGTAGTTTTATTTAATTCTCCATTTTGTAGAACAAATTCTTGTTACTTTTCACCAATAAATCGTATTGATAGAACATATAACTGAAATTATAATTCCATAAATCCGTTTTGTTGTTAATTTAATACTTTTAGAAAACAATTAAAAAGCATCCATAGATGAAATTTGCGCTTTACCTCTTGTAGTGATGTATACATTCATGAGAAAGAAAAATCATTACATTATGTACTCTGACTTTGTTTTTTTTTTGTTAATTTAATATCTTTTTATATATATAACTAATACTGTAAGTATTGGATCAGTCACCATGCTTGATGACCTATAGCGAGAAAATGTTTCAGGTGGCGGATGTATATATATATATATATATATATATATATATATATATATATATATAGCAATATGCATACTATTTTTATTTTGTTCATTTATAATGCAATGAATTTATGTTGCTTTAATTTTATTGCACACAACTTGCACCATATTTCGATGTTTTAATGGTTTATAGCTGTGTGTTATTTTGGGTTATACCTGTTCACACTCCTGTAAACTAAACATAAATAAAAGTTATATTATAAATAACATTTATTTTTTGTTTATTACTATTTTGTTTATGTACTAAAGAAGAGAAATAAATGTATTTTGATTGTTATTAAAGTATATGCAATTTTTTTTGACTCAGCGTTACGACCATTATAGAGAAGGTACACAGATGTTGAAAGTTTGGGAAACACTGCTCTACGCAAATAAAATTTTGTTCTTGGTTAGATTGTTATAATCCATGTTTGAATAGCAGCAACTACCCATTAGATTGTTTCTAACTACTTTGATTTAATCGTGTAGAGGGACCAAGAAACAGCTAATGTCACATGACTGGCAACTTTATTGGTATAGTGTCATATCACTTTTTCTTGTTATCAAGATTTCAGCGGCGTTGAGTTTATAATCTATAAAGCTATGGCCTTTGAAGGAAAACACAATTGTTGCAATTTCAATTTTTGACTTGGGTGGACATCCGCCACCTGAAACATTTTCTCGCTATAGGTCATCAAGCATGGTGACTGATCCAATACTTGCATGGAAATTTATAGTTAGCGTGTAACTATTTATAAGGCTTAATTAACGATATTTTGATCAGTTATTATTTAGTAATTAACTATTTAATAATATGTAAAATCATAATATGCAGAAAGGGTCTAAAATCACTACAACCACGTTTTGAGTAAACAGAAAAAAATTTTCGTTATATTATTATAACATTTCTGGTTACGCCAATATATGTGCTTATAAAACACCGCCATACACATACCTATTCAATTTTATGTAAAATATTCCTTGATTCCGATTATTTAACTCTCACACACTTACAAGAAGAGCAACAGATTAGTTCATTTTTTCTGCAATTGCAAGACGATCTGGTACATTTTAAACAGTCACTACATACATGTCCTAATTAAGTTTTTTCTGGAATTTGTCACTTAAAACCAAATTCACAACGTGTCATCAATTCAGTATTACCGAAGGCACGTGTGCAAATATGATTTCAACAAATGTTCCCTGGAGCTTCGACTTGTAGCTAACAAATACCTTTACAGATTTAAGCCTTTTTTCTATTTTATTCCCGACAAGTGATATTCCAAAGTTTTCCTAACATGGTGTAGCGTTTGGCCATCAAACTATTAATAAATTAAAATTTTACAAATTATACAGACCACAAATGTCATTGGGGCTCTCTCAGGTTAATTGGAAAATTATAATCTGTTTCCCTACGATGTCCAAGGATGCCAGGATCTCTGATTATTTTAATAAGAACTTGGTTAGACCCAAAAATTCAAACAATCTAACCATTCTCCTGTACTTACGATAGTTCATAAGAAAGCTTTACTTAAGATTAAAAGTGCTTGCCACCACAATAAAACTTCACATTTATTAATAGAAAAATTCTGTAACACACAAGAGTGCTATGAAAAACAACTAAAAACCACGACCCTCGTTAATCTCAATAAAAATAGTCAGAATGCAACTCATCATCAAATGAATACTGCAAATGTTGTTTGCTTAATCTAATCTATCCTCTTAATTAGATAATTTAATAAATCAAGATAAGTCGAGAGAATTGTTAATAATGTTTTAAAAATAATTTTTCTTTCAAAGCAAAACTCAAATTTAGTTTAATGTTATTTTAATTTAAATGTTAAACTATCTTTCTATTTGTTTGCTCAAACCAATAGCTCAAGTTCGTTGTATAATACTTAATTATTTAAAAAGTCAAAGTACCAAACCAAATATTTATCTACTACATTTTCTTCGTATACAATAGATTATCTACTATTATTTAAATAATAAGGAACAATAAGCAGTAAAATCTGGCAATGATATCGTCAAACTAAACATTCAACTGCGCGAAACCAAAATCGATTCCAAAAGAACACAGTTTTAACTTGTCTAACTATAAGTTTAAATATTCAAGCAATTAAAGAACACATTTCTTTGTCTATATTGGCAATAAAACTTCGGTTACCTGTAGTAGTGTCAAGTACGGTAAATGTAAACTAGGGGTAATTGGAAATAGATTTGTAGATTATTTAAAATTTGAAATATAAGATTTTCGCGCACTTACGCCAGTTCACACATTCACGATTGCTGCCGAACAGAATAATTTAGTTCATTGGCGTCGACGCAGCGTAAACATATAACAAAAGTTGCATGTGGTGTTTTGAAGTTTGTGATTTACTTCAACAGCATTAATTTATACTGGAATTCCAAGGAACTGGACGGTAAGTTTGGAAGTGTTGTTTTGTGGGTATCGTTTTATATGTAAATAAACGCGTTTTAGTTGCATAATCTTGAAAATTACAGACGAGAAGAAGCAAACAGCGTTTACAATTACCCCTTCAAAATATACGAATGGGGAAATTTTAAACGGTAGTCTGGGGTATTTGTAAACAGCGACTTATCCTAATAAATATATTTTTTTCAGAAAAATAAAAAATGCCTAGTAAATATATTACGAAGAAAACAGAAAAGAGATACTCAAAAGATAATCTAGTAAGAGCAGTAAGTGATGTAAAAAATCGTAACAGCACTTACCGTCAACCTTCACAGCAATATAATGTGCCTGTGGCAGTCATCTATCACAGAATCAAAGGCAGAAACATACCGGAAAATAAGGTGGGAGGTGGACGCCCTCCTGCATTAAGTGCCAATGTAGAAAATCAAATTGTAGAGTGTCTGAAAGCACGTCCTCGGATAGGACATCCTTGCAACAAAGAAGAGTTACGGAATTTAATTAGAACATATGTTGTCGAAAATAATTTAGAAACCCCATTTAAGGTTGGCTGTCCCGGCTTAAGACTGGTACTATAACTTTATGAATCGTCATAAAGGTTTATCATTTAAGAAGCCCGAGCATCTGCAAATAGCAAGAAAAAAACAAAGGAAGCCAGATATAATATAGAATTTCTACGAACAATTGGAGAATATTATCAGTGAAAAGAAAATTGACAATTCTGCCTTCGTATTCAATGCCGATGAAAGCGCTTTCGGTAATGATCCATCAAGAATCAAGGCTATTGGGAAACGAGACAAATCTCTTTCAAGAGTTTCTGCTGGCTCTGGAAGAGAGTCAACAAATGTCCTTGCTTGTATATCAGCTAATGGATCTTTTTTATCGCCTTTCATTATCTTCAAAGGAGGTGCAGTGCAGGCTAGGTGGACCTCTACAAAGGCTTATTCCGGTACAGTTCTTTAATTGGTTTAACTCTGTTTTTGTTAAGTGGGTAATAGAATTACGCGTAACAAAAAATTTGCCGAAGCAGGAAGCATTGCTTTTGTATGATGAACACAAAAGTCACATACGTTTAAGTATCATTGAGTGTGCAATTGAAAATAAAATCTCATTGGTCAAACTCTCAAGTCATCTAATTGACCGACTTCAGCGCCTAGATAAAGGCATTTTTGGTCCAGTTAAGATCTCCTGGGAGAAAAAACTGATTGCTTATGGAAAAAAAAACATATGGGGCATGGAGTAGGATAATTAAAAAGGAACGAATTTACCGAACTTCTAAGGGAAGTTTGGAAAGAGTCCACGGGAGTATTCCCAGTTAATTCAGGCAAGTTTCCAGAAGAGGAGTTCAACCCTATTAAATTAAAGAGGTATAAAGAACATAAGCAAACAATTATAGAAGATAATAAAATTCTTTAAGAAGATGACGATGAAGCTAGCCTAGAAACAGACAGTGCTGATGAAACAAACAAGGAAACGGAAATAGCTGGCACATCCATCACTGTATGCAGCAACTCTGTTACACCTGCCATAGATATTATTGCTATTTTTCCCTCAGCAATTACTACTACAACTGTGACTACAGCTTCAAACACAATTTCTGCAGAACCTAAGAAAGTTACACCTAGTCTGAAGCAAGCACAGTACGGAGAGGTTTTAACAACTGTTAAAGTTCTAAATCGGCTCAGAGGAGCCGAACGCTCGAAAAAAAGGAAAACCAAGCACCAAGGTAAATCTAGTAAAAATAAGAAAACTTTACAAAATAAACAAAAAACAAAACGTAAAGATGCAGAAATAGAATCTTTCTGTGATGACTCAAATGAAGATATGAATTTTGAGGAATGGACTGAGGTGGAATATAAATTACCTGAATGGCATGCAATTTTGTCGGGAGTATATTTGTTGGTTGAATTTCTTGGAGGATCGAGGAGGAGCACTCATTATAAATGTGGATGAAGAAAGCGGAGACATTGAGGTTGTTGGGTTTAAGCGTAACGACAGATTTTCTACTGAGTTTGTTGAAGTAGAACCAAAAATAATAATGAGATCTAGAAAAGCAATTCATGTTTTCTCAGGAACCGTAGGCGTTTTTGAAAGATAGATAAACGACAGTAAAAATGTTGATTTCTGTAGATGTATTTTTATATTTTTTAAGTTTAGGGTCTTGTTTGTTTATAGGACAAAATGTTTCTTTTTGTGTATTACATTTGAATAAAGGTTTTTCAAGCGTTGAACTGCATTATTTAGAACAGTATGTCTCTTGATATTAGATAGGTTATTATAAAAATACTAATAGGGGTAAACGTGAACAAGCAGATAAAGCCATGTACATTATTGAAGTGTATGCCTGCGCATTTTAGTTCGCATTTTCCCCAGTAACATTCCTGAATACGTTGATAGGAACAATAGTGTTCTGTTTACATTTACCCCTACATTTTGGACAACAGATTCTTTTGTTAGGATAATTGTAAACATCCTTGTAAACTAAAAAGAAAGGTGATGGAATTGTGAAATTTGTAGGAGACACTTTAAAGATCTCACGCTGCACGGATACATATCAGAAGTATCATTAAATAGCCCCTAGATACAAATCATTTAGGTTTAAAGTACAATATGTAAAAAACGTTTACAATTACCCTTCTTGACTCTACCTGTACAGATGTGTGTGTATAGATTTTTCTAATACTCAGGTTTTTCTACAATAAAATATTACAGCTAGAACCATGTAGATATTACGAACCACCAGATATTTTTATTCAACCAAAAGCTGATAAAAAGCATGGTTTCCCCGAAACAGCGACCATACTAAACTGGTTTTAATGTCGAGAAAAAGATGTTAAAAATTACGGCATCAAAATAAAAGTAGGCTTTCGAATTACTGGATTTGGTAATATACAAAAGTAGGAGAATTTACTCTATAAAGAAAGAAATAAGATTCCAAATTGTAAATGATGTAAATGATAGAAGAATCATCGACAAGATGAACCTAAAAAAGGGCGCAAAACGATTCTCATATTTAATATATAGCAGATCGAAGTAGATTAATACTATGGATTATTTAAAATTACAAAGAATTAATTAATTAATACAGAATTATTTGAATTATGATTGAATCAAAATTTTCAAACCGAAACGAGATTTATAGCATATACATCTATACTCTAAGACATTTAGTTAGCCGTGACTGACAGATTTACTACGTGTCAAATTTCGTTTAATTATTTTACAGTAGTTTACAATTTTTAAAAGGTTTGTTACTTGTTTTGAATTATTTTATATGTTCGTTTGAATATAGTGTTCGTGGACAAGTACTATCTGTGAAAAAATTTTAAGTACATGGAATTTTTAGTGTTGTGACGTTTTATAATTTTTTTTATGTAACACTTTTTGTCGAATTTTGTATTGTTGTATTATTTTTTGTCAGTGTTTAATAACTTTTTAAAAAACAAGTATATCAGTTTTTTTTAATCTTTTTTTTTATACTTTTATCAGTGATTAAGACACATCAACTGCTGTGTTCAATTAATTATCCTTTCAACGACAGTTCCCTGTAAATATAAATTTATTTTAAGCAGGGTGTATACGTGATGGCACCAGCTGAAGGACGACGTAAAAAGAGTGCTGTTTCAGATACTATATATGAGGAAAATGCACTTGATACACCCAGAGATTGTTTTAACTTGAATTCTTCAACTATTACTTATTGCTTTGATAAATTTAAAGAATGCAATAACGAGATTTTTACATTTTTCAACAGTGGGAACTTTACTGATATTATAAAGAAAATTGGTAATGAAGAAACTAAATCACTAAAAGATGAGATAGTACAATTAAGAAACGAAATTGATGTGCTAAAATCCAGTAATATTGATCTAATTAGACTACTCACAAATCCAAAATACATTAATAACCAAAATTGCAATGGACCCTCATGTGATGCAAAAAGCTATTCAGATGTAGCAAAAAATGGTAATAATCACAAACCATCTACAGCAGTACCATATAATAATAACAACAAAAATCTTTCCTTACATACCTCGTTAAATGAGAAACCCTCAATTATAACTTCGAATTCAGTCTCTCATAATAATGAAGCGGTAAGACATAACAAGAAGTTTTATAATGAAAATAAACTGATAATAGGTACAGCATTGACAAATTCTGTTTCAAATAACAATGAATTTATATCTGTTGCAAAAAGGAAGAGATACTCATGATGTTCATCTTACTAGAGTAAATCCCGCTGTAAATAAAGATAAGATTGTTAATTATATCCAATCTAAATTGCAGCAACTACTTAACAACACTAAAATACCAGAAATAAATATTATGGAATTAAAATCAAAATTTCCCGATTCTTACAGTTCATTTAAAATCACAATTGATGCGAATCACTCATTAAAAATTTTGGATGCTTCATTTTGGCCTGAGGGTATTGCTGTGCGTAAATTCTATGTAAATAAAAATAATAATGGTAATAAGATTGATTCAAGTAAAAATTTTCAAGAGGTATCTTCAAAACAAAAGCTAATTTAGTAGATATTCAACAAACAGTTAAAAATCTAGAAGTACAACATAAAAGTAGTGTTAATAACTATATTGAAAATAGAATAGAAGAATTAAAATTTTCCAATCAACATAAGAGATTACGTATAGCACATGTAAATATACGCTCATTAGTTTCAAGTTTTGATACATTTTGTGACTTAGTTAATGAAAATGAAAATAAATTTCATTTAATAGCTATATCGGAATCGTGGTTATGTCCTGATTTTCCATCGAGTTCAATACATATACCGGGATATGAATTATTACGTGGCGATAGAAATTCTAGAGGTGGTGGACTGTGTTGGTATATTCTGAACAATTTAAATTTTAAGGCTATATCTATAGATTTCTCTACGTCAATAAATACGGAACAACTCTGGGTATTAATAACGATAAAGAACACTAAAATAGGTCTCGGCGCTATATATATATATATATATACCAAAAACATATATTGCCTGCTTTGCTGAAATGGAATTATCATTTTCGCATGTAATGATGGAAGTCGATGATCTTGTAGTAGTTGGAGACATAAATACTGATTTAAATTGTGATTCATCATTTTCGAGAAAATTTAACAATTTGATTAACTCATTCAACATGAAACAGATTGTAACTCAACCTACCAGAATAACAAATACAAGTGCAACTTTGATAGATATTATATGTGTTAGTAACAATATTACTGTTACAGAATGTGAAAACTTGGATTTAATCAATGTAACAGATCATATGTTAACATACTGTGAATTAGATTATTTTACAAAGAAAGTCTTACCTAAAAGAATTACATGTCGTTGCTACAGAAATTTTGTATTAAGTGCTTTTGAACATGATGCAGCTGCAATCAATTGGGATTACGTGGAAAGATTAGATAACATTGATTCCAAATTCAATTATATTAACAATCAAATTTTAAAGTTATTTAATATCCATGCACCTATAAAATCTTCCACGTTACGTAGTAGAAAACGTCCTTACATCACGGATGCTTTAAAAGTAATAATTAATGCAAAACACAAAGCGTATAAAAAGTATTCAAAAACCAAACTAGAAACTGATTTGAATAACTACAGGCATTTACGAAATTATTTATCTGTTGCTACAAAGAATGAAAAAATTGCTTTTATTAAAGATCAATTATATGTTAACCGTTGTAATCCAAAGATGTTATGGAGAAACTTTGCTTCTTGGAATGTTCACTTAAAACCTCAATCAGAAATAGCAGAGGAAATTAAGAACGCTAATTTAATTAACAATTACTTTACAAATATTGTTCAAAATGTGGTTGTTGATAATGATACAATGAATTATTTCCTTAACAATAGATTTAATAACAACCCTCCAACTGACTTATTTAGAGAAATAACAGCTGAAGAAGTAGCCAAAATTGTAAGTAAATTAACATCTAACGCTTGTAGAATTGCCAATATAAATTTAAAAATGTTAAGACTAGCATTACCATTTTGCATATATACTCTAACACATATCATTAATTTCTCGCTTAAAACTGGTACCATCCCTGCAATCTGGAAGAAAGCTGTAATTAATCCATTACCAAAAGTGACTAAAGCAAGTGAATTAAAAGACCTTAGACCAATTAGTATATTACCCACGATGTCAAAAATCTTAGAAAAGGTTGTTTACTTATTCTTAACTGAATATATTTGCGAGAGTAAAATATTGCCACCTACTCAGTCTGGGTTTCGTAAACATCACAGCACTACCACCGCAATGCTTAAGATAACTACAGATATAGCGAGAAACATCGATAAATCAGAAATCACTTATCTTGTGCTTTTAGATTATAGCAAAGCATTTGACGTTGTTAACAGAGACCTACTTTTAGCGAAATTACATTTTTATGGAATCTCCGATGGAAATTTGCAGTGGTTTAAAAATTATGCGACAAACCGGTTTCAAATGGTAAAAATTGATAATAAGATTTCTGAAGAAACTGAAATGAATTATGGTGTCCCTCAAGGAAGTGTTTTGGCACCTATCCTTTTCACAATTTTTACGGCTGATCTTCCAAATTCTTTGCAACATCAATGGGATATTCACCAATATGCAGATGATACTCAAATATATAAATCGTGTTTACCAGAAAAAAGTAATGACTTAATTACAGGGCTCAATCTTAATCTGCAAAATACTCTAGAATGGTCGAAAAAGAACGGATTGCGTCTAAACTCTGAAAAAACCATCGTGATGTGTATTGGTACAAGAAATTTAATTTATAAAGCTAAACAGAATGCTAGAAACCAAATTATGTTAAATAATTCTATTCTAAATGCTAGTGAAAGTTGCCGCGATCTTGGATTAACTATAGACCATAATCTAAATTTTGAAAGGCATGTTGTCAAAAAGTGCAGCCAGTGTTACATGAAATTAAAGTCTTTGTGGAAATTTAAAGATATTTTACCGCCAAATGTAAAATGGAATTTAGTTGACGCCCTTATCTTACATCATCTTGATTACTGCAGTTCCGTCTATTTCAACTTTTTAACATCTCGAATGAAGAGTACCTTGCAAATTCTTCAAAATTGCTGTTTAAGGTTTGCATATCAAATTAATAAGAGAGAGCATATTACGCCTCATTATAACAGTTTAAATATTTTAAAATTGGAAAATAGATTTACACTTTTGTATGGAACAGTCCTATTTAATGTTTTAAAATCAAAAGAACCATGTTATTTATATAAATTATTAGTTAAGCGATCAACGATACATAGTTGTGATTTACGTAACATGGATATGTATACAATACCTAAGCACAGAACTACCAAATTTAAATGTTGTTATGAATTTACAGCGCCTAAAATATTTAATAGTCATATAAATTTATTTCAAGAGTGTACTTCAACAGCTCAGTTCAAAAGACGTTTTAAAAATTGTTTATTAGATTTCCAAAAATTGTGATATTTAATTATTTGTTTATTTTGTAAGGGAGAAAGTGAAAAACAGCCTTGCTGACCTTTTTTCCCATTGAACGTTAATATCTTTCTTTTTTTTTAAATATATATTGTATTATTACGTTCAATAAACATTATTATTATTATTATTATTATTATTATTATTATTATTATTATT